>JAWPHD010010345.1:72500-94641 GCA_037043455.1 Cyrtodaria siliqua
CGGCCATTCTTCCCCTACCGCTGTTTCAAGTAGGGCAGTTGTCAATTACTGGCGAATGTATCTGCTTAGTACTGGTTACTAAGTACTAGTACTCTAAGACTAGAGACGTGCTTGCTCCAGGTAACTCTGTAAAAGTTTGAGGATTATCGCATTTTGGTTGTGTTCATAGAGTGTGAACTTGTAAGGGTAAAGGTAGGCGAGCAAATCCATGAAGCGCGCCAGCGCTTCTTGGAAAATTTGATCTTATCATCATTACAAAACTTTTGTCATCATCATCACCATCGACCGAAAAACATCGCAGTTATCATCATCACATTTTTGTGATCTTCATTACGATGATGATAATGGTGATGATGATGATGGTGTTGATGATGATGATGATGACCTTGATGATTGTGGTGATAATGATGGTGATGATGATGACAATGATGATAAAAGTTTGTGATGATGATGATGACGGTAATTTTGATCGTCGTCATCATCATCAAAACTTTTGTCATCATCATGACGATGATGATGATAATGGCGTTAATGGTGACGATGATGATGATGGTGTTAATGGTGACGATGATGATGTAATTGATGATGATGACAATGGTGATGATGATTGGGGTTTGATGATTGTGATGATGATAACTGCGATGTTTATCGGCCGATGATAATGATTATAATGATGATGATGAAAAAAGTTTTTTATTATGTTGACGCCAATGATTACCGGCCGCCGATGATGATGATTATGATGATGATGATGATGATGCTGATGATGATTATGATGATGATGATGATGATGATGATGATGACGATGATGATTATTTTCATGATGGTATTGATGACGTTGATGCAAATTGTAGTTATGATGATGATGATGATGATGATGATGATGACGATGATGATTATTTTCATGATGGTATTGATGACGTTGATGCAAATTGTAGTTATGATGATGATGATGATGATGATGACGATGATGATGATGACGATGACGATGATGAGTGTGTACCATATTCGGAACGAATGTGGTACATTTTTCATCCGAATATGGTACAAGTTTGTACCATATTTGGTCAGGCATTTTACCCCAAAACTGCAGATACGTATATGGTACAATTAGACAGTTGTACCATATTCGGCCGAATATGGTACAAATTTGTACATATTCGTTTTTGTACCAAATACGGTCCGACAGTGCACATGGTAAGGTAGTAATGAATAGTTTCTTTGAGTTTTTTCACTTTGATAACTACACATGGTAGCAATGAACAGTTTGTGTAAATTTCAAAATTCAAAAATTCAAAATTCAAAAATTTCAAACTTCAAAATTTCAAATTTCAAACTTCAAAATTTCAAAAAATTAAAATTTCAAAATTTCAAAATTTCAAAATTCAAATTTCCAAAATTTCAAATTTCAAAATTTGAGAATTCAAAGTTCAAAATTTCAAAATTCAAATTTGTAAAATTCAAAATTAAAATTCAAAATTCAAAATTTCAAAATTCAATATTAAATTTCAAAATTCAAAATTCAAAAATTCAAAAATTCAAAAATTCAAAAATTTAAAAATTCGAAATTCAAAATTTTTCAAAATTCAAAATTCAAAATTTTTCAAAATTCAAAATTCAAAATTCAAAATTTCAAAAATTCAAAAATTCAAAATTCAAAAATTTAAAAATTCAAAATTCGAAATTCAAAATTTCTCAAAATTCAAAATTTCAAAATTCAAAATTTCCAAATTTCCAAAATTCAAAATTTCAAAATTTCATCAAAATCCAAAATTTCAAAATTCAAAATTCCAAAATTTCAAAATTCAACATTTCAAAATTTCTAAATACAAAATTCCATGAATAATTTGATTTAATAATAAAATAATTGTTGAACAGTTTCTTTGAGTTTTTCGCTTTGATAAGGCATCTTATAATTACACATGGTAGCAATGAAGAGTTTATTGTGTTGTGATGCACACGCTAACGCACACGCATCCCTTACAGGTGAACAATTGTATTTATATGCTGATGTGTAATTCTAGCATGTCGTGCTACAAAGGTGAATATATAATCAATATGTAACGCATGTCAAGGATATGACCAGAACGTCGTCCACCTTGATTTAAAATGTTAGGTAGGAAGAACTGATGGTAGAAATTGGGAAGAAAGTAAAAACGGTCGTGGCATGTTTAGGCCCTCGTGGCAACAATTTTTTTTTAAACTTTCTTGCCAGTTTCTATCAAGATATAATGCTATTTTCTCTCGGCAGCTATTTTACGCTTGCGTAAAAGCTTGCTTGTTCGCTGCCTATATGGTTTTCATAATTGCACATGTAATGGTAAGGTGGCAATGAACAGTTTCTTTGAGTTTTTCACTTTGATAACACAATCTTATAATTACACATGGTAGCAGTGGGACGTCTGTTGTAATTCACACGCTAACGCACATGCATTCCTTACATGTGAACACCTGTATTTCTGTGCTGATGTGTACTTCTAGCACGTCGTGGTCCAAAGTTGAATTGTAATCAGTATGTAAGGCAAATCACGGTATTTGAACAGAGAGAAGCGAGGTCGACCACCTTGATTCAAAATGTTTGGTAGGAACAACTGATGGTAAAACTCGGGAAGAATGTGTCTGGTAAGAAAAAAAACGGTCGTGGCGTGTTTACGTCAACATTATTTTTTTCAATATTGTTTTAACACCCGCGACTTGATATGTTATTATGTTAAACTTCGTGTCCAGTCCCTACCTAGATATATGCTATTTCCTCTCGGCAGCTATTTTACGCTTGCGTAAAACTTTGCTTGTTGTAACTTTATATTAAAGTTCTTAATGACGTAGAAGGGTGGGTGGCTGGGAAAAGTGACTTTACTGTTTCCCTGTCGGATTCGAATGGCAGAAATACTTTTCTGCTCAGTACACGTCAGCGTCTACTCGCTTTGCACTCTACCAAGCTTGTTCAAATGGTGATCCTGGGGTCACATTTGGCCCCGCCCCAGGGGTCACATGTTTTACATAGACTTATATATGGGATAATCTTCAAAAAGTCGTCTTCTCAGAAACAGCTTGGTCAATTTTGACCAAACTTCACATGGATGATCCTTTGATGAATGTTTCTCAAATTTGTTAAAATAAGTTAAACACGACATCCAAGATGGCCACATAGAAAAATCTTTGAATTACTTCTTGTATACTGGGAAGCTAGGGCTTTGGATACTTTTTTTCTTTTGTTAATTTTTCTAAAGTTTGTATATAAACAGTTTGCATGTTTTACATAGACTTATAAAGACATAGACTTATATAGGGAAAACTTAAAAAATCTTCTTTTAAATTGTTAGCATGGAGTTGTGGGTTTAAATTTCAGTTGAGGTGTTGTTGTGTTTTGCACTTGTAAAAAGGTATTGAAAGGAATTTAATGATGAAACCCCTTGATATGAGAGCCATTTTAGCTTGTAGAGCATCCACATGCCCTCTTGCTCTCTTGTTCTTTATGATTATTAATTATCGCTAACCGTCTATCGTCTATCAAGTTTGCTCATGTGAAGTCCCTGGGGTCAAAGATGGCTGCAACCCCTGGGTCCAAAGTTTGTATGAAGAGATTTTGCATGTTTTTACATAGACTTACATAAGGAGACTTAAAAACATCTTCAATCAGCATTTGCGCGAGGACAATTTTTTCATCATTGCAAAGATGATCACTTTGCGGCCATTTGGCCCTCTTGTTTTTAATGGTGGAGAGTACTTTATAGCTCCATGTATATATGCAAGAATTGACATTTTTTCACTTAAATGTGGGATTCGAACACGCAAGGTTTCAAACTCAGCATATTTACCGTCCCGGCCATGGAGCGCTCTCGGAGGAGCCCAGATCCGATAAAACATGTATACCTTATGTTGTTATGTTCGATCCTTACCGGAAACCCATGTCAGTTTTTTTATAATCTTGACAATTAAAGTGACACACGGCAGTCTTGATTTTTCAAAAAACAACAGCATCCCCTTAGTTTTTCTACATAACTTGCATTTGTTAATCAATAATATTATCAGAAATTGTTTTTGCATATTATTACCTGTTGATTACATTGCACCAATAATATATTTATTTACCTATGGTAGCATAAGACACAAAAAAAAGAAAACTCCAAATTTTATTTAATAATATGCTATCTGGTTGAAAGTCGGCATGATTCTGGATAAATAAATCGAGGTGTAATTTCAATGCTTGATAAACACTTCAAGATTGTCGTGTGTCCCTTTAAAGGTTTATATTGTTTAATTTACTTGTTAATAAATAAAAGATGTTTAGATATAGCAATTGAAGCATTTTGCCGTGTCAGTACAAGAGTCGGAAATGCAAATAAGTTACAAATTTAATAATATTACATGTGAAGAACTGAACTATATTTAGTTTCATAGTGATGTAATGATAAATGGATTGTAAATAACCAAACATCCTGTTAGACTACCGGTATGTATGACGGATGAGTTCTTGTGGTGGAGGCAGACCACCGGTATGTATGACGGATGATTGTTTGTTGTGGAGGCAGACCACCGGTATGTATGACGGATGATTGTTTGTGGTGGAGGCAGACCACCGGTATGTATGACGGATGATTGTTTGTGGTGGAGGCAGACCACCGGTATGTATGACGGATGATTGTTTGTGGTGGAGGCAGACCACCGGTATGTATGACGGATGATTGTTTGTGGTGGAGGCAGACCACCGGTATGTATGACGGATGATTGTTTGTGGTGGAGGCAGACCACCGGTATGTATGACGGATGATTGTTTGTGGTGGAGGCAGACCACCGGTATGTATGACGGATGATTGTTTGTGGTGGAGGCAGACCACCGGTATGTATGACGGATGATTGTTTGTGGTGGAGGCAGACCACCCTCTTATTCATGTGTAGAACCAGTATTGACTGCTGCTTACCATACGTAAGAATGGACATGTTCTCACTGACAAGTTGAGCTCCCAGTGGGATTCGAACCCACAGTTGTGAGAGGCGAGAAGGTTTACAACATTGTTAACCCCTCGACCACGAAGGTACTGCACTGTAATTAATTTTGAAAATAGAAATAAACATGATTATACAGTAGACAAGAGTCAGCAAATACAGTTGTGAAAATGAGACTATACACACATTTAAAAACACATCAATTATAATTGTTTTGCTGTTTAAAGTAAAATAACAATGGCATAAGAAACAAGACAGGAAAGAATACATACTTAAACAGAAATGTTCTAAGTTCAAGACCTGAAACTCAGATTAACATGCACATGTTATACTTCATAACATCCAACCGATTGTAACCGATAATCGATTGTAAATTTCAAAAGATTGCCCATCACTACTATTTCATAGTGTAGCACAAGCTCATAATGCAAATAAGAGAGTGCAAAATAATGTAACAAAATTGGTTGCAGAGTTGTAACTAACACGTGGCATATTTCCTATTGATACAAAATACATGGGTAAAGTTTCAATGAATCTGCCAAGCGGTTTGTGACACAAAGTTTCATTGAACCTGCCAAGCGGTTTGTGACACAATATACATGGGTGAAGTTTCATTGAATCTGCCAAGCGGTTTGTGACACAAAGTTTCATTGAATCTACCAAGCGGTTTGTGACACAATATACATGGGGGAAGTTTCATTGAATCTGCCAAGCGGTTTGTGACACAATATACATGGGTGAAGTTTCATTGAATCTGCCAAGCGGTTTGTGACACAAAACACAAGTGTGAAGTTTCATTGAATCTGCCAAGCGGTTTGTGACACAATATATATGGGTGACGTTTCATTGAATCTGCCAAGCGGTTTGTGACACAAAACACAAGTGTGAAGTTTCATTGAATCTGCCAAGCGGTTTGTGACACAAAACACAAGTGTGAAGTTTCATTGAATCTGCCAAGCGGTTTGTGACACAAAACACAAGTGTGAAGTTTCATTGAATCTGCCAAGCGGTTTGTGACACAAAATACATGGGTGAAGTTTCATTGAATCTGCCAAGCGGTTTGTGACACAAAATACATGGGTGAAGTTTCATTGAATCTGCCAAGCGGTTTGTGACACAAAATACATGGGTGAAGTAAATCGAATCTGCCAAGCGTTCACCAAGTTTCATTGAATCTGCCAAGCGGTTTGTGACACAAAACACAAGTGTGAAGTTTCATTGAATCTGCCAAGCGGTTTGTGACACAATATACATGGGTGAAGTTTCATTGAATCTGCCAAGCGGTTTGTGACACAAAACACAAGTGTGAAGTTTCATTGAATCTGCCAAGCGGTTTGTGACACAATATACATGGGTGAAGTTTCATTGAATCTGCCAAGCGGTTTGTGACACAAAACACAAGTGTGAAGTTTCATTGAATCTGCCAAGCGGTTTGTGACACAAAACACAAGTGTGAAGTTTCATTGAATCTGCCAAGCGGTTTGTGACACAAAACACAAGTGTGAAGTTTCATTGAATCTGCCAAGCGGTTTGTGACACAAAATACATGGGTGAAGTTTCATTGAATCTGCCAAGCGGTTTGTGACACAAAATACATGGGTGAAGTTTCATTGAATCTGCCAAGCGGTTTGTGACACAAAATACATGGGTGAAGTTTAATCGAATCTGCCAAGCGTTCACCAAGTTTCATTGAATCTGCCAAGCGGTTTGTGACACTAAACACAAGTGTGAAGTTTCATTGAATCCGCCAAGCGGTTTGTGACACAAAACACAAGAGTGAAGTTTCATTGAATCTGCCAAGCGGTTTGTGACACAAAATACATGGGTGAAGTTTCATTGAATCTGTCAAGCGGTTTGTGACACAAAACACATGGGTGAAGTTTCATTGAATCTGCCAAGCGGTTTGTGACGCAAAATACATGGGTTAAGTTTCATTGAATCTGCCAAGCGGTTTGTGACACAAAATACATGGGTGAAGTTTCATTGAATCTGCCAAGCGGTTTGTGACAATAAATACATGGGTG
Source organism: Cyrtodaria siliqua (assembly GCA_037043455.1). Taxonomy (NCBI): domain Eukaryota; kingdom Metazoa; phylum Mollusca; class Bivalvia; order Adapedonta; family Hiatellidae; genus Cyrtodaria; species Cyrtodaria siliqua. The sequence continues at coordinate 79,472 of JAWPHD010010345.1, forward strand.
AAGTTTCGTTGAATCTGCCAAGCGGTTTGTGACACAAAATAAATGGGTGAAGTTTCGTTGAATCTGCCAAGCAGTTTGTGACACAAAATACATGGGTGAAGTTTCGTTGAATCTGCCAAGCGGTTTGTGACACAAAATACATGGGTGAAGTTTCGTTGAATCTGCCAAGCAGTTTGTGACACAAAATACATGGGTGAAGTTTCATTGAATCTGCCAAGCGGTTTGTGACACAAAATACACGTGTGAAGTTTCATTGAATCTGCCAAGCGGTTTGTGACACAAAATACATGGGTGAAGTTTCGTTGAATCTGCCAAGCAGTTTGTGACACAAAATACATGGGTGAAGTTTCATTGAATCTGCTAAGCGGTTTGTGACACAAAATACACGTGTGAAGTTTCATTGAATCTGCCACGCGGTTTGTGACACAAAATACATGAGTGAAGTTTCGTTGAATCTGCCGAGCGGTTTGTGACACAAAATACACGTGTGAAGTTTCATTGAATCTGCCACGCGGTTTGTGACATAAAACATATGGGTGAAGTTTCATTGAATCTGCCAAGCGGTTTGTGACACAAAATACATGGGTGAAGTTTCATTGAATCTGCCAAGCGGTTTGTGACACAAAATACATGGGTGAAGTTTCATTGAATCTGCCACGCGGTTTGTGACACAAAATACATGGGTGAAGTTTCATTGAATCTGCCAAGCGGTTTGTGACACAAAGTTTCATTGAATCTGCCACGCGGTTTGTGACACAAAATACATGGGTGAAGTTTCATTGAATCTGCCAAGCGGTTTGTGACACAAAGATTCATTGAATCTGCCAAGCGGTTTGTGACACAAAATACATGGGTGAAGTTTCATTGAATCTGCCAAGCGGTTTGTGACACAAAATACATGGGTGAAGTTTCATTGAATCTGCCACGCGGTTTGTGACACAAAATACATGGGTGAAGTTTCATTGAATCTGCCAAGCGGTTTGTGACACAAAGTTTCATTGAATCTGCCACGCGGTTTGTGACACAAAATACATGGGTGAAGTTTCATTGAATCTGCCAAGCGGTTTGTGACACAAAGATTCATTGAATCTGCCAAGCGGTTTGTGACACAAAATACATGGGTGAAGTTTCATTGAATCTGCCAAGAGGTTTGTGACACAAAGTTTCATTGAATCTGCCAAGCGGTTTGTGACACAAAATACATGGGTGAAGTTTCATTGAATCTGCCAAGCGGTTTGTGACACAAATACATGGGTGAAGTTTCATTGAATCTGCCAAGCGGTTTGTGACACAAAATACATGGGTGAAGTTTCATTGAATCTGCCAAGCGGTTTGTGACACAAAATACATGGGTGAAGTTTCATTGAATCTGCCAAGCGGTTTGTGACACAAAATACATGGGTGAAGTTTCGTTAAATCTGCCAAGCGGTTTGTGACACAAAATACATGGGTGAAGTTTCGTTGAATCTGCCAAGCGGTTTGTGAAATATTAGCTTCCTGTAAAAGCGCGATGCAAAAAAGTGAAACCTATATAGCCTCCTCAAAGTCTGTGTGCAAGGGTAAAATTACTATTGTTGCCAGCAAAAACAACAACATTTGCTATGTTTTCAATGAGTAATCTGCTACATGTATATTGTTAAAAAATAAATTGTTAGTTATTAAAGGTACACACAGCAATCTTGAAGTGTTTATCAAGCATTAAAGGTACACACGGCAATCTTGAAGTGTTTATCAAGCATTAAAGGTACACACAGCAATCTTGAAGTGTTTATCAAGCATTGAAATTAGCTTCTCATTTTATTTATCCAGTATCATTTTGTCAATGACTTTAAACCTAGCTGCCTATAATTAAATAAAATTTCTGTTTCCTTTTTTCCGGCTTTTTTTACCATAGGTTTGACTATATTATTGGTGCAATATAATCAACCGTTAAAGGACAATGTCCGTCACTTTTAGCTTATAAAACACACACACTAATTACGTTGACACACATTACACATTAAACATTATTGAATATTTACTAATTAAAAGCAAGATTGTTTGACGGAATTCAAAAGTGGTACAAACAATTTAGTACCGCTCCGTGAGTTTGAATTCGCAGCCTAAACTAAAATTACACTCGCGGGTAATAATAGTGACCACGCAATAGTCAACGTCGCTCCCACTTGAGCTAAATGGGATATACATATTACGCAATACATACTATATAGAAAACCTAATGTGCTAATGGAAGTCACGTGATAAGCAGAAAAGAAAGCAGAAAAAAAGTTTTAATTATTATTTGTAAATAATGTGGGTCCCACATTATTTACAAATAATAATTAAAACTTTTTTTTTTCAAACTCGCGAATATATTACTAAAGACTTCTTTGGGCCTATGCTCATGTTTTCATGTATACATTTCAGTGAATAAAAGTCACACAGTTATTTGGTTATGCTCAATATCTGCTTACTTACGGACAGTGTCCCTTTAATAATATGCAAAAACAATTTGCATTAAACTGTTCTTATTATTAATAGTAGTGATTGAACAAATCAAGTTATGTAGAAAAACCTACAGGATGCAGAGAGTTTTTAAAAAATCAACATTGCCATGTGTCCCTTTAAAATAACATCAAATTTTCTTGAACTTAAAATACAAAATATGTTTCATATCAAAAAACAGTAATAAAAGCTATCAACAAAATAAGAAAAATCTAAATATTAAGTGTATATATTATAAGCAGTGTAAGATTAGAATTAAAACAATAATGACATACGCAAAAATCTCTGAAAATTTCAGGTAGCTGATTTTAAATTGTTTACATTACCAAATAATTAATGAAAATCATATTGACGTTATTCAACAACAAAAATGGCGAAAACCTTTTTGATAGGGTTATTCAATAATGTTAAGAATCTCTACAAAGTTGAAAAATTTCCAATGTAAATATGTTGTAAGAATTGCCACAACAAACAAAAACATATTGAAATATATATATATATATATATATTGTAAACTTAGATATGTATTAGATGATGTACTATGTACAAATCTGAATAAAATTATGTTCTATAAAACTGTGAGCTCAAATTGGTGTGATTTTTGTAACCTGGAAATAGAAACAGTTAACATTTATATTGGAAATATTCACACATAGAGCTTCTAGATAATTTTACAAAGGTTATTAAAGGGGGTACGTCAGGGCCCTGTTTTATTAAACATCTTAAGATAAGTCTCAAATTTTAAAACTGTTCACATTTTTGCACCTAAAGCATTCAATGTAGACAATTATGTGTGCATTAAGGCCGGGGAGAAAAATACCTGTGTTTCTGGTTACCCGACCGTCCCTATTTTTTGGCGCCGACCCTACAGTTTTTTATCATAAAAGAAAATAAATTAAAAATTAAAAAAATAAAATAAAAAAAAATAAAAAGATTTCCGTGTTATTTGTTGAAAACAAACATGTTTTAAGTTTTCCTGAAAAAAATGTCCCAGAGTAATGTAGTTATAGACAATGAAGTGGCCAAATTATCACGTAGCACCTTAACTTTTTCTTCGAACATTCACAGATTTTGATAAGAATATTTGTCATGCAAAGTTTCATATTAAAATAAATGGCAATATGGGATTATAATAGTTTTTCTAAATAAGAAATTGTATAAAAATACCATCAATTTCCGCACTGTGTAGGAACAACGTCGCTATCTGTTGTAGCCGTCCGTAAAAGTTACAATTTGTGTTCTAAATGTTACACTAAACGCTATCTGTTACAATCTTACCGCAAATGTTACAAAATGTAGTTGTGATAAAAGTTACAACGTCTACGGTATCTGTTACAACATTTTTACTAGTAACAAAAGTTACAACACTTTGTCCGTAAATGTTACACTGGCATTGGCATCATTTCCAAAGCTTTGGAAAGTGTTGGATTTTGCTAGTACACTATATTTATAATATTTATAAGTGTATTTAGGTAATTGCAACAACCTTACCTTGTCGTAAATGTTACACTGACATTGGCATCATTTCCGAAGCTTGTAAACAGTATCTAATGTGCTATTAAAGTATTTTTTATAAATTTTAGTAGTGTGTTTCACACATTTCTGTACGTACGAATGTTTTCCATAGGCGGTTTCAAGGAAGAGGTAGATTAGGCGTACGCTTTTAATAGTTACTTTTAACATGTAAGTATATGTATATATATGAAATCTATGGCATACATATATGACCTAGACTTCTAAACCATCATGAGCGATTCATGATTTTGAATTTCTGGTATTGTTTGTAGTATTTTTATTTCTCCCTCACTTCGACCGAAAATAAATTATTCCTTTACTCAAAGAAAAGCAAACAAATTTTGAAGGAATATGTCGTGTTTTGCAGTCATTATGAATACGTCGTCTAATGCAGTCGTTATCAAAAAATCATACGTGGGCTAACAATGGTACAAGTAAGATATTATATGAATCCTTCTAATATTCCGCAACAGAAACACTTTTTTTAGAAAAACATTACACGTACACTGCATAGTGACTACTGTGGTTCACAAATTCATAGATAAACATTCCTGAAAAACATGCAGATAAATAGTTTTTACTGCTAACGTAAAAAAATTCCGATACGTATATATGAACCAAATATTTCTTCAGGTAGCAACGCCGCACACGAAAAAAAACAGTGAGGAAACGTGATCCAGTGGCAATTGCGAAACTATCCTCCGGATATTCGGATATTGACGGCGGGTCATAGGTTCCATTAAACTGCATAACAAAACACGCAAATACAGACAGGAAAAAACAATGAACCCAATAGCCTTCTTGACTGCTTGAGGAACATTGATTGACGAAAACGTTTGTATGTTATGATCCCACGTCCGTTAGTGCGTCCGTCTGGAGCTATATCTTGGTAACCATAAGGCACATACTGGTAATATTTTGTATAAATGTTTGTCCCTATGTGGACTCGCTTTTGCTCAAGTATGGTTGGAGTCGCCTTAGTAACACCAGAGTTATGACCCTTGATTTAATAAATACTTAATCAATATATAGTATATGATGAATCTTTTGTCTGGAAAATAACTAGAAAACTATTTATGGGATTCAATTTAAACTTGAAACACTCATACAGGACAATGAGTGGATTTACAGAGTGCAGAAACCATAACTCTAGGTAAACTAAAAGTGGATTTATGGGACTTTGTGGTTTTATTTACTATATAGTATATACTATTTTAGGAAATTTTTGTTTGAACCATAAATAACTAAACAAACATTCGACAGAATCAAAGGAAACTTGAAACATTGGTTAAGGGCAGAGAGTGGTTGTGCAGAGTGCATGAATCATAGCTCTGGGTAAAGTAATAGTGGAGTTATGGGATTTTGTTGCTTTATTTACTACATTATATAGGGAAATATTGTTTGGACCAAAACTCAACATCCGTTAAAGATAATGGTTTCTTTAACGTGCGCATACACACGGGACCTCGGTCTTACGTCTTAGTAGACTTCTAAGACTTAGTGGTTTTAGTTGGAAAAGCGGGGATCGAACCTGCGACATCTGTATTGACAGTCAAACGCGTTACCACTTGACCAAATATCCGCTATAAGCGTTAATCCTTTTATACCCTGTGTTTTATATAGCCACTAAAATGTGCCGAAAACAAACACAAGTATAGTCTACGTCGGTTCAATCAAATGATGTGTTAAACCAACTTTCTCGGTATCTAGATTAGTTTTTCTAAGTGAATTATATTCCTTATTTAGACCACCAAAAATGATCACGGACATTGACATTACTTAGAAATAAATTTACAAAAAAAAAAGATTATAACAGTAACATTTTATTTTTTATTTACAAATTAATCACTTTTAACAGTATAACTGTATGCAAACAACAAATCATAGGTATAAATATTATACATACGTACATACACGCACGCACGCACGCACACACACAAAGCTAATACAATTGATAAGAGTAAAAGTAAATTTAAATTCACATTACACATTATGGCCGTCAACCAACTTTACTAAAATATATAGAAACAAATCTAGTCATATTGACTACGCATTGTTATTTATATGTTGCAATCATTCTGAAATAAAATAAAACCAAGAGAATTTATATCTATATTACTTGATTTTTTTTTGCTGAATTCAAACAAAAGTAATATAGTGAGAAACACTTTCCGAGAATTCTTTATCGCCCCTCGTATAATGCTTTGTGCATGTACATGTTTAGCTGAATAGTGTAAATCAACAAAATAAGGTTGTTGAAATTACCTAAATACACTTATACATATTATGAATATAGTGTACTAGCAAAATCCAACACTTTCCAAAGCTTCGGAAATGATGCCAATGCCAGTGTAACATTTACGGACAAAGTGTTGTAACTTTTGTTACAAGTAAAAATGTTGTAACAGATAGCGTAAACGTTGTAACTTTTATCACAACTAAATTTTGTAACATTTGCGGTAAGATTGTAACATATAGCGTTTAGTGTAACATTTAGAACACAAATTGTAACTTTTACGGACGGCTACAACAGAAAGCGACGTTGTAACAAATGGGGTTCCTACACACTGCCACGTGAAACAGATATACATTTCACAGTATCCTATACATTTGTTATTTATAGGTATGTGGTTTTATATAAAAAAAATATCCAGAAGACTGAGAAGTGCTATAAATACTAAGCGTAATGTCAAAAATCAAACAAATATTTACAATATAAAAGATGATGTGTGTGCGTCATTCTTGAATTAAAACTTAATTAAGCCCCTAGCAAAGATGCTATATATATTAAAATAGAATCCGATTAGTTTTGACATCCATGAAAAAAATAAAAAATAAAAATAAAAAAAAATACCTACATACCTACCCTAATTTTTTCAACCGAGTAACCAGAAACACAGGTATTTTTCTTTCTGGCCTTATGTGCAGAAATATCAAATGTATACGAAAACGAAATGATATCGCGCTCATTTGTGAATTGTAAATCAAAGTAAAGAATTTAAAAAATGAACTTACGATCAAAGTTGTTTGATTAAACCGAGCCCAGGATTTTACTGGAAGAATCTAAAAAAATTGAAAATGTCCAATTCATGACAAAATTTTTTAACCAGTAACCGTTGGCAAAATATTCTGTTAGCATGGTGTTTGTCAGGTCTAAACCCCATTGCATGAAATCGCACATAAAAGGCTTAAATTAACCCTGGTGACTTCCCTACGATAGATAGCACATGGTACTGTTCAAAATGAATGTCCTTGTAAATAAGGGGTCTCATTTAGGCTCAGTCATTATGTTTAGGCAGTTAAAAATAGAAAATACCATAAATTATTTGTGAAATTTAAGTCGGGGTCTCCTAGAGAGCCCTATGAAAATCAAGATGTATCCGTTTAAAAAAGAAATGCACAAAAAATATTTATTGTGACTTGTAAACTTTTGAACTATTTAAAAATCTAGAAGGGTGTTCCATGGAACATAAATCTTCAATTTTAAATGTTCCAATTTATAAAAGAAATGTTATATCAGTTTACAAAATATGCTGTTTAATAGCAATGTTTGCAGGTCTAAATTGTATTGCATGGAATCGCACATAAAAAGCTTAAATTAATCCTGGTGCCTAACCTAGGATAGTTAGCACATGGTACTGTACAAAATGAATGTCCATGTAAATAAGAGGTCACTGTGATTTAGGCTCAGTCATTATATTTAGGCAGTTTGGAATAGAAAATGTCATTAATTATTTATCATATGTATCAACCCCACAGACACCATGAAAAGCCTGATGTACCCATTTAAATAACATGCACATAATATGGAGTGTAACTTAGCAACAATCTCTTTTGAACTATTTACAGCAAAAGCAAATAAAAATGCACTATAAAATGTTACCGTTTTATGTGCTAAATATTGTATTCACATGTATACTTGTTTATTTACATGTGGTCCATAGACACAACGAAAAACCTAGTGTACCCTTTTAAATAACATGCACATAATATGGAGTGTAACTTAAAAACTATATATTTTGAACTATTTATAGAAAAAGCAAATAAAAGTTGATTACATTTTACCATTTTATGTGCCAACTATTTATTTTATTTACATGTATAAAAACAAATACAAGAAAGTAATTTCAGGCTTTGAAAGCTTTATCTACAAAAGTAGATAGAAATAAAATGTCTTTGTTAAAAATATTTAAATTACATGTTGTTAAGAAAAAATGGAGTTTCTGTCTCCTACAAAATAATAAGTAACTATTCATATTGGGAAACACTCTAACAAAGCATCAGCTGGCTGGTACCCTCATATTTCCTGTCCAATTTTCCTTTTCTTGTGACAATATGTATTATCAATCCCTCTTTACCCTCTCTAAAACAAAACTGTTCTTTCGAATATCATAAAGAGTATGCATGTTTTTTCGATTATACACATTTCAACATGTTCACTATTTAACAAGTGCCTAAATTATCTGGTTATACAGTCATATATAAATGATATATCCATGAAATGTGAAGGTAGTTTCTCTCGTAAGAAATGTATGTGAAAAATTACATCCATTTTATGAAATGTTCAAATAACGTCCTGGTGTTTTCACAATAAAGTTGTTGCACATAAAACAGTTCTTGATCTATGTTTCTGTTTTAAACAATTTCAAGTTCGATATGTATACATCTTAGTTGTAGCAACCAAACAGGAGTTTTATCAACTTCTTTTTTATTGGTTCTGGATCAACACCCTTGTCTGCACAGATAGCATTACAGGCAGCAATACACGTTATTTGATCCCTGTCATCTACAGTATACCACCTACTAGCCTCCTCCCTGTTCTTCTGCTCATATAATGCAAGTTCAGGTTTTGTGAACACCTGGACCATTCTGCCTCTGAGACCATCTAGTTCTGGATACTGCAGGATAAAGGTGGGTCCTTCTCTGATAAAGGAAGCTAGTAACTCTATCACCGCTTGTTTTTGTGGTTGCTCCAGTTTACCCGCAAACAAGTTTCTTTCTGGGATCATGTAGTTCTCCAGACATTCTGTGTCAACTTGAATTATCAGGATCCGAAGCGAGAGCATTAGGAGGCCCATCAGATTTTCTAGTCTGAACATCTCACATGGAATCTGTTCTGCCAACCAGAACAGGATATTCTTTATGATATATGAGGTGATATCTGGACACACTGGTTTCAGAAGCTTCTTGGCAACCATCTTCAAGAGGATATACAGTTTCAGCTGAGTTTCATTGAAGGATCTAATGAGTGTTGTCTCTGCCTGGGTATAGCAGATCCGCCATTCTTCATACTGTTTGTCAGTACCTTTCACTCCAACTGGTACCACGTGTCCATCCATTGTTGATATCTCCTTAATTACCTCCCTGGAAGGCCAATTGTGATGTCGTGGGCGGGAGATCCATGCCTGGAGAATACTCTTATACTTAAAGGGGATAGCAAAAACAGTGTCTAAGTTTATATTTTGAAGAAAGGTGTCATCACCTTTATAAGTCACTGTTAATGCTGGACCAGCTCTCTCTGCATCTTCATTCGCATCTATTTGGTCTTGTTTTCTTTCATCACTTAAGAATTCACTTGACAGAAGGAAATCTCCATTCTCATTCTGGAAAGAACTGCTGACGATAATCTCCATCCACTCATGTCTTTGAGACAATCTCCTCACCTTCTGGAAGTCTACATGTCTCAGTCGTGTATATCCTGGGGCCACATTGTCCCTGTCTATCACAAACAAAGCTTGGTATCTACTTGTGTCTACATCCTCGATGTCCTCACAGCATACACTAGTGTCTAGAGATTGCATCCAATCCACATCATTCTCAAACATACTAGTAACCCCCTCAGCCTTACTACCAGCAAATATAAGTGTAAAGTCAAAATCCTGCTCCTCATCATTATATTCTCTACACCCCTTTTCCCAACAAGCTTGTCTGGCCTTGCTACTATCATGACTGTAACCCAGGGTGTCGAGAGCTTTAGACACTATTGTAGAATAATCGTGGAAAGTCTCCATGGTATAACCAGGTTTTCAAGTTAATGGATGCTTGTTTTGGGCGTTTTATTCATGCATTCTAGTGATATTGTGGAAACATCTGAAAATATGAAGGTTATAATGTATGGTTAACAAGAGGACAAGTCAGTAGGGGTCAATCCTTTAATTTCTATTGAAGGAAACATTATCAGATACTTGTAGAAATATCCAGAACGAGTCGATTTTAAAACCTATTATGTCCTCAGTATGTAATATATAGGTTTAGCAATTTAAATATTTCTTGAATTTTGTAAACACAACCTTTGATACAAGGGTACACAATAATAATAATCTTCTTTTTAGTCCCCCACCGGTCCCGGGGGAACTATAGGTTTGCACTCTGTCCGTCCGTCCTTCCGTCCGTCCTTCCAAAATGCTTGTCCGGGCCATATTTTCAATACTATAAGACTTTGAGATACCAAACTTGGTATGTGGATACATCTTGGGATAGCGGTGTGTCGCGTACCAAAAAAGGTCACTGTGACCTTGACCTTGACCTGTGGCATGTGTCATAAAAAATGCTTGTCCGGACCGTATTTTCAGTACTATAACACTTAGAGATACCAAACTTGATATTTGAATACATCTTGGGATAGCGGTGTGTCGCATACCAAAAAAAGTCACAGTAACCTTGACCTGTGACCTCTGTCATAGAAAATGTTCCGAAAATGCTTGTCCGGGCCATATTTTCAATACTTTAAGACTTTGAGATACCAAATTTGGTATATGGATACATCTTGGGATAGTGGTGTGTCTCATACCAAAATAAGGTCACCTTGACCTTGACCTGTGACCTCTGTCATAGAAAATGCTTGTCCGGACCGTATTTTCAATACTATAACACTTAGAGATACCAATCTGGTATTTGAATACATCTTGGGATAACAATGTGTCACGTACCAAAATCAGGTCACTGTGACCTTGACATGTGACCTCTGTCATAGAAAATGCTTGTCCGGACCGTTTTTCAATACTATAACACTTAGAGATACCAAACTTAGTATGTGAATACATCTTGGGAAAGCGGTGTGTCGCGTACCAAAATAAGGTCATTGTGACCTTGACCTGTGACCTCTATCATAGAAAATGCACAGAAAATACTTGTCCGGACCGTATTTTCAATACTATAACACTTAGAGATACCAAACTTGGTATGTGGATACATCTTGGGATAGCGGTGTGTCGCGTAACAAAAAATAAGGTCACTATGACCTTGACCTGTGACCTCTGTCATAGAAAATGCTTGTCCGGACAGTATTTTCAATACTGTAACACTTAAGAGATACCAAACTTGGTATGTGAATACATCTTGGGATAGCAGTGTGTCACGTACCAAAATAAAGTCATTGTGACCTTGACCTGTGACCCGTGTCATAGAAAATGCTTGTCCGGACAGTATTTTCAATACTATAACACTTAGAGATACCAAACTTAGGATGTGGATACATCTTGTGATAGTGGTGTGTCGCGTACCAAAATAAGGTCACTGTGACCTTGACTTGTGACCTCTGTCATAGAAAATGCTTGTTCGGACCGTATATTCAATACTATAACACTTAGAGATACCAAACTTGGTATGTGAACACATCTTGGGATAGCAGTGTGCTGCGTATCAAAATAAGGTCATTGTGACCTTGACCTGTGACCTCTGTCTTAGAAAATGCTTGTCCGGACCGTATTTTCAATACTGTAACACTTAGAGACACCAAACTTGGTATGTGAATACATCTTGGGATAGCAGTGTCGCGTACCAAAATAAGGTAATTGTGACCTTGACCTTGATCTTTGACCTCCATCATAGAAAATGTCTGGAAAATGTTTGTCTGGGCCGGTGGAGGACTATGAATTGCCCTGAAATTCTTGATGCTCTTGTTTTTTCTTGTTTTTTTAATGTCTTTATTTATACTTCAATAAATCGGTTTTACTACTAAGTTGGACCAACTCTGGTTGATTAAAGACCTATATATATATTTGTATGCATATGTGTATATAACGTGACACTGTGATGAAATCTTCACATAATTGCTAAAGAAACATATTGGTATGGCATACTAAATGTCTACAAAACACTGTAAAAAATCTAGAAAAGAAATATATTTAAAACTGAAGTAAACTTGTTGAAACTTTGCACTGGACTTAAATATATACCCCGTTTGCTTATAAAAAGTGGAGTGGTAACCAAAAAAACAAAAATAAGTAAAAAGTTTAAAACATTTGAAATGGAAATGGATGTTAATATAAGTTGCACCAACAGCTAATGTCATATGGCAACTTTCCAGCTTTGATGGATATACAATGTACGGCCAAACGGGCACATGGGTAGAACCACCAGCATTCCACAAGCCAGCTTGATAGATTCCTCACTTAAAGGATCCTAGTATGGATAGCTTCCTCTCTTAAAGATTCCTAGTCTGGATAACTTCCTCACTTAAAGGATCCTAGTCTGGATAGCTTCCTCACTTAAAGGTTCCTAGTCTGTATAGCTTCCTCACTTAAAGATTCCTAGTCTGGATAGCTTCCTCACTTAAACGTTCCTAGTCTGGATAGCTTCCTCACTTAAAGGTTTATAGTCTGGATAGCTTCCTCACTTAAAGGTTCCTAATCTGGATAGCTTTCTCACTTAAAGGTTCCTAGTCTGGATAGCTTCCTCACTTAAAGGTTCCTAGTCTGGATAGCTTCCTCACTTAAAGGTTCATAGTCTGGATAGCTTCCTCATTTAAAGGTTCATAGTCTGGATAGCTTCCTCACTTAAAGGTTCCTAGTCTAGATAGCTTCCTCACTTAAAGGTTTACTTAAAGGTTCCTAGTCTGGATAGCTTCCTCACTTAAAGGTTCCTAGTCTGGATAGCTTCCTCACTTAAAGGTTCCTAGTCTGGATAGCTTTCTCACTTAAAGGTCCCTAGTCCCATGAGGGATCGAACCAACAGTGGTGGTGGGGGTGTGGGGGGGGGGGGGGTAAATGATTTCAAGTCAGTGACTCTAACCATTCGGTCGTGTTTGCATAAACGTTTATATTTCATAGTTGAGTAGTTTAGGGTAGATACTGGTGTCAAACTGTTTGACAATAATCCTCACCCTAGTTTATGGATTGTATTGTAGCATCTACAATTCACAAACTGTATTTACGGCCTACTCTAAGACTTGTCAAACAACCTCCCTCCCATCACCCACCCCCCACCATCCATACACAAACACGCACCTACAAATGCCATTGTGGTCATTAAATTTTGTCCATTCTGTCAGATTGTCAACTTTTCATCTCAAACTTCATGTCCTCTGATACCAATGGCCCATTTGTGATAAAACTTCACCTGTAACATTCTTAAGTTTGAACAAATTGAGCCAATCCGTCAAAAAAACTAGGTCATTAGGTCAAATCGAAGGAAAACCTTTAAAGATTTTATTGTAGGAATTTAATATATTTTATTTAAAAACAAATCGTCTTTTATGAAAGTCTAATAATGGCTACAGTTGTGATATTTTGTATGTAACATGCGATTATGTTGCTAGACTAAATCTATATCCATCATAACCCTAAAGTCACTAATGACTCAAACGTGCTCAGCCCTTGAGCTATTTTATCTCAACCACTTCTGTAACTGTTGCAGTATCTACAGTGTGACAACATCTTCAAGTGGGCAACTGGGGGCCATTTGGTTCTCTTGTTAAAATAAACTCACCTTTTTTGGAAAATTGGAAAATTGGAAAAATTCTCCATGCCTGGGTCTGGCAATAAGGATAAACACATTTGGTATGATCTTATCAATTATTGGGGCTCACCCAGGACATTATACAGTTCTATTGGGGCTCATCCAGGACATTATACAGTTGACTGGGGCTGGAAGGACTTCAGGTTTAAGCCTCACTTGTGTGCACATGTTCTTGGACAAGACACTTTCCCTGAGCCTCGTCCGTCGGATGGGGATGTTAACCGGGCAGTCATATATATTAGAGTATGTTAAAGAATCATAGGAATGTATTGGTTAGTAAGAGTAGGTCAGGGTCTCGGTCACGTTCTCGGATTCCTATGTATTCTTTCCCTATCTCTGAACTGGCTCTGAATAACCTATAATGTGTTGATGAGCCGTTAAACAAAACTCAGTTCAGTTATACAATCTAATTTCCATTGTTAGGACTTCTGCAACATGCTCATGTCAATTATCAACCACTGTGTCATTGTTCAGTTATACAATCAACTAATTCCCATTGTCAAATTCCCTAGGTGAAAGTAATTCCAAATTTGGCAGGCTAGGCCTATTACCAACCCTGTGACATTGTTTCAGTCTAATTTCTAACTACATGTAATACGAACATGACATAGGTTAACTATGAACAACATGTAATATAACTCACGTTATATCCTATCAGCTCAGCCATTACAGCAAACTCTTCGGGAGGTTTAGGCGTGAAATACTGGTGGTTGGTTTTGTTGAATATGATTGCTCATTTGCTGGTACTATAAAGTGGTATGCCACTGTTCTCTGGAAGCTGACTGGCATAAGTCGGTGTGATGATATAAAGATGAGGAAGATAGCGTAGTTCTGCCAAAATGGGTTAGACTCAGTGTGTGCCCCATCAACAATCTGAAAAAATATAAAGGTCATTATTATATTAAATCTGAAAGAAATGCAAAAGTTACTAACCCTTTCAATATTTATATATAAATATACTCCTGATCCGTACAAATATAGTCTGCGTAGTGATGTACATGGCGAAAAGCACTTACTGTATACCACCGTTTAAACGCCTCCGGGGGTGCTGCATTTTACGAAAGGGAGGACAATACACAAGTTTACTATTCAACAATTACGGTACAAATGTTTCACAGATTCTAAACTAATTGTCAAACCAGTATATGTAAAGTGTGTTACAATTCCGCATGTTTTGTTATGTTTAATGTATTGTAATAGGTCTGTAACATAGGCATTGCCTGTTTGTCCGATCCCATTCATTACTTGAATAAAATATTGTTTAAATTAAATTAAATTTTACAAAAGGGGGCCATTTATTTGATGTAATTTTTTTTGTTAAATATTATACCTCTAAACTCCTTGCATGGAGGAATTTTTCTAAACTGGACCTCTTAATATGTAAAAACAACAAAAAATCAAACTGTTTTTTGTATGGCCTCATATAAGCACCC
>JAWPHD010010346.1:0-94639 GCA_037043455.1 Cyrtodaria siliqua
CATGACGGCCATTTTGAATTTCCAGCTGACCTGAAATTTTGTTAGGATCAACTGCACATCAAGAGCAACATGTATGTTAAGTTTCATGAAAATCCTTCAAGTGGTTTCAGAGGAGTAGTCACTACAAGCATTTACTATATAACTCTATGTAAACAAAGATGGCCACTGGCAGCCATGGTTAATGTCAAATGAAAATGATTTTCAACAAGGACCAACATCATGTCATGCTGATTCTTTCAGAAAAAGTCCCATATCAATATCACTTATAGTTTTCAAGAAGTAGTCATTACAAACTTGTTTTTTAAAAATCTATCTTTAGCTTTGATGGCCATCTTGGATTTCACAACAACTTGAATTTTATAAATATTACTTACAGTTTTCAAGAAGTAGTCGCGACTACAAACTTGTCTTTTAAAAATCTATTTTTATCAACCAGACGCCCATCCCACCCCACCCCTGAGGCAGGCCTCAGAGCTCTGCAAAATCAAACATGCGGTACTCATTTGCTCAGGCCTAAAACTTAAAAATGGCCAGATACGCCCAGCTTTTTTCAGCTGGACCAGTTAAAAAAGGTTTATAATATCGGTTGTATTTATTGATTCACCTTTTAAAAAAGACATGACATACACATATTCATAAATAGCGTTATGATTGTAATATTAAGCTAAAGTGTTTACCTTTACTGAGTATATTAATGCTAGTCCACGTCTGTTTGAATCCACTGTTTATTTACTTTCGTTCTGTGACGTTAACGGTTTAAATAGAGACTATTATGTCAGTGCAATGATTTTTACTGTCGAGTTTATAAGGCGAGGCTTAGAAAATGAAGAATAGTGAGGCTCTGCCGATAAGCTTAAGTTGTTATTAAAAGAAGTTGTTTGACGTCTACATGACGTCAATGTTTTATCTCTGGAACTCGGTAGCACTAATTTTTATACACCAGTTCATTCCACTGAGGATGATGTTATTTCCATACATATCACTCGGTGCACTACTTTCAAGCCTGGGGTAGACGAAAAGCAGAACAAACTGCTAACTAGATACTGGATTCCTAAATTACATAACAATCCGTATAAGGCCCGCTTTATTTCGAATTCTAGTGCCTGCACCACCATAAACATCTCCAAACTTTTAACTTTTTGTCTTACTGCCGTTCAAGATCACGTTAAACAATACTGCGATAAAACTTATGAAAACTCTGGGTTTAATTTGTTTTGGTCTATAAAATATTCATGCGACGTTCTTGATAAAATTTGCAATTAGACAATTACACTATGTGGACTTGCCAAGAAGTTTGTGAAGCACTCATGTTCGTGTTAGATAATATGTTCGTCAGGTATGGAACGACCATTTGTAGACAAATTGTTGGTATTCCTATAATAATAATAATAATAATAATAACAACTCAAGAAGGTAACATATTAAGACATAGCATTAACACAAAGAAATATAAAAATATCGGACAGTGGCAACAAAGGCCATTGGGGGTTAAGGTTAGTGGATGTGAACCTAAAGCAAATGGGAGGAGTTTTACGCATGGGTTACTACCGAATTCAGGCTTGCGAAACATAACCGTAACCCCGTATAGGAGAGACACATATACCAAGCTATCATGTTTAATCTGTCGTTCGTTTTTGCAACATCTGTATCAAAACAATATCTGATATACATGCAGTGTATTTTCAGCGTATACTAATCTAATGTTGGAATTTGTAATATATATTTTCTAGAGCAGTTTTTCGAAGGTCTTTGGTGTACGCATGCGCTTAGAAACGCATTCACACACACACACACACACACACACACACACACACACACCAAACTATCTCGATAAAAATAACACTATTGATCAATTGATTGGATTATCCCAGTGTTAAAGCGTAGGACTGACATTCCGAAAGTCATTGGTTCGTAACTCGCAAAGGCTATACTATTTCTCAAGTAATGGGGTTTTGGATGTTTCTTTGTCGATCACATGTAAATAAATGAACCCCCAGTGGGCTTTGTTGCCACTGACCGTTCCAAGGCGGTAGCCCTATTGTCAACTCTTTTGTGTTTGTGATGTCGTTTGCATTTTGTATTACTTTTGCCTTCTCGTTTGTCTGTTTGCGTGTTTGTTTTTGTGTTTGTGGTTGACTGTCGTCCTTGAATGCTGATTTCCATGTCCGATATTTTTGTCATTCTTTTCTTGCTATAAAACTGTCTTATATATGGGCTTCCAGCCATGTTTCAGTAGCTTGAATTTGGTAGTAAAGCAAGCGTTAATCCGTTCACTTATGCTATAGGTACACGCTCGCTAGCCTATGTTTTTTGTAATATATACACGAGCATCTTTGTGTTTAACTTATATTGCCTATTAATGCTCCCTTGTTGGTTAGAGAATAGTTCATGGCGGGGATTTCTTTATTTACACTGTCCCGTTTTATTGGGTTTTCAGTAGGGTAAGTGTGAGGTTTGGTGCACCCTAGAACCTGGTTTAAACCCCAAGCGGCCTTTTTTGCCACTGACCGTTCCAAGGTGGTAGCCCTATTGTCAACCCTTTTGTGCTTGTGATGTCTTATTTGACCTTTACGTCATCTTTAAATTTGTTCTTTGTTTCTGTGTGTGTTTGTGGTTGACTATCGTCCTTGAATGCTGCTTTTCCTGTTCCATTTATATACAGCTATAGTAGCTTTAAAATAATAATTTGTTTCACCAAACCGATTTTATTATTAAAAATACGATGAAATACATTTCTGCTGTTTGTATTTAGTTAAATCAACGAAATGAACTTTGTTAACCCCACGATTTAGTTTGATTCCTGAATAATGTTTTATTTATTAGCAACCCTTGGTAGCCTCTCTAGGCGATAACATCACACATAACTTAATATGGTATTTAATTGCGTACAGCTCATTCGATTTTTGTTAAAGGTGAAATATAGCGTGTCTTTTGAGCATATATTCTGAAATATATGTATATAATATACAATCTGTTCAAATATTACACTTATTGGTTGTCCCGTTTTCTCACAGTAGCCAATTTTATCTCATAGCGCACACGCTTCGAGTTTCGCCCTTTTTGAAGGCAGGTAAGTGTCACGTGATCCTGTGACGTCATTGGTACCAAACGATTAGCGGTGTCGCATTGAGTTGTATAGTATTGTCTATGTAGGATTAAGTTGTATGGTACGTGTTTAAAATGGCGTGTGCTGTAGCTGAGTGTCAAAGTGTGCATAAAAAAGGACAATCTAATAACATCAGTTTCTTTCGTTTTCCTAATCAGGTTAATGATAGATTAAGATTTGAAGTGTGGGTGGACCGCTGTCGACGAAAATCGCCCGTCGCGTCAAAAAAATGGGAACGTTCGAAAGACGCGCGAGTTTGTAGTAAACACTTTGAGTTGGATTCGTGGGAAGTCCATCCTTTGGTTTCATTTTCATTGAATTTGGAGGGCAAACGGCCATGCAGGTTAAAAACAACAGCGATACCAACAATATTTTCTTACAAAAATGAGAAGTGCCTAACCCCGCCGTCTCCGAGCAAGTTTTATTCGCCGATTTGACCGGCGTTGAGGAAGAAATTATTAAATGAGGTAGAATAGAAGTTTTTGTTCAGTTATCTTAGCAATTCCTCGGGTATGTGTATGATAAATTGTAGAAAGGTATATAGTCTTAGATCTGTACATCGTGATTGTTTAACTGTTGAATTAGATGCATGCGTCTTACGTGAACGGCGCTAATATAATGTAGCCGTCTTTTTCAAAAGATTGCTAAAAATGTTTAGCATATAAATGTAAATGAATTCGGTGAAATAAACACTGTGTCGTTGTTTCAATATATATTTTGTAGTATTTTTTTTTTTTTTTTTTTTGTTTTAAATCATACACATTCTTCTTCCAATAGTGTTATAGATTTACATAGAGTTATATATCGGTCTCTGGATTTGAAAATAATGACAAAATGTTTCATGGATGTCTATCAAAAGGTAGACAATTGATAATGTTACTAGCTATTATATTAGTTCAGTAATGTTGCATGGCAAAACAACAACAATAACGGCTTTTACCTCATGCAGTAAGTAAACTAAGTGCTTTACAAGCATATATATATACTTTATATTCTAAATCAAAAATTGATCTGTTAGGTCTGTTTTTTCGATCTTTACATGTACATAATACAAAATGTCGTGCTCATAATACATTTGACTAGATTATTTAGATCATAGTATTTTTCGCTCTTCGTGCGCGATGAACTAGTTTCTCACGCATCATATATCCGTCTTGTGCAATACGCGGCTCGTCGCGGCGGTATTGCACCGCTCACGGCATTGCAATATACAGGAAATGTAGGCATATCATAAAACTACGTTTTCATAAATGGTGCGTGATTTTGTCATATACCGACGTATGTACCCTGATTAAGCTGTACTTCAATAGGGCACCGCAATAGTTGATTAGTCGGTGTGTGGTATATTGTTAGTTGGGGGCACGTGGAGAGCGTGTCATACTGCAAATCCGAATCTCATACACCACTATAGAGTGTTTGGAGGCGGCGGGGATTTATGGTAAATAGAATACTACAGAAATTAGATGCTGATTCATTTATTTATCAGTTATACCTACTAGACTCTAAATATATTTTTTCAGTGTCTACTTTTCGGCAAAAATAAAGTCCTTATAATCGCTCGTATTAATGTACAAGTATTAGACCATGTCCATTCATTCGGAATATACTGCATTTCGCGCTTAGTGTAAATGTACCGAGATATTGCAGCGTTGCTGGTGACTTACAGTCAGAATTTCGATGAAAACAATGCCAACACGACCAAGCTCTTCATTTGCACCTGCACCGCGTTCAACTTCCTCATCGGTTGATGAATCCGAGGTATTTTCATCCTCAGACACGAATTCTGGCTCAAAATCGTAAGGTTGCACATTGTGTATTGTGCAACCGTCTTATCATGGGCATTTCATCTGACTCAGCATCATAGTCGCTTAATTCCGACATTTTCGAACATACTATACTGTTTTTGCGTGCTTTCCCTATGTACAAATGGTTTCGTTTTGTTCCCAATGACGTCACTTCCGGTTTTACGAGGAAGAGTTTTCCCCCTTTGATTTTTTTCAATTTTTTAGCGAAGCCTGTTCGTCTTTTCGGTTTTTAACTTTAAAAACATATTTTCACTAAACATACATCAATAGCATAGTAAACATCGTATTTATAATGATATTTAATAATTAAAAACATATCAACAACGGATTTGTTGATTTAGGACAAATTTCATCTTTAACGTTATGTTTCATTTACAATGCTATTTTCATCTAAGAGTTTTAACAAGAAACTGGCACACTTATTCCCCTGAAATAAATAACGAGATCATTTCACGAATATATGTATATATATACGAAAACAAGCAATTATGTCAGTTAAAGGAACGAGTATAATTGTCTTATAGTAAATGAAGTCAATATATTCATTTAACCGCAAAATTAATCTCTGTTCAGAGCTAATTATGCTGAAAATGGTTCGAAACTATTGGCTTTTGCTATAATCAATTGTTAACATACTGTACAAAAAATAGGTATATATGTATGTGTATGGTATAATATGGTATAAATTGGGACAGTATTGGGACAGTATAAATAAAGATATCACTGAAATATTAGTTCATCATAAATTCGTGTTTTAGGATCTCATAATATATACAACTGCTAGCAGGATGAACCCCATTTCATTTTTTATCGAAGATTGGATAATGAAAATATATATATGTTCATGTACATATATCATATGAAACTAGAACACAATATGAAGGGTTTCGTTCATGTTTGTCTTCGACCAATCACTCTTCAAAATCGAGTCCATTCCTTTAATACGAATTAATAACAAAAACTTGCGAAACAATTATCAGATGAGTGTTAAACATAGTATATAGTTTTAGAGATAAAGAAAGATAAAAATATCGGACAGGGAAAGCAGCATTCAAGGACGACAATCAACCACAAAACACAAAAACAAACAACCAAACAGACAAACGAGAAGGCAAATGTAATAAAAAATGCAAACGACATCACAAACTCAAAAGGGTTGACAATAGGGCTACCGCCTTGGAACGGTCAGTGGCAACAAAGGCTACTGGGGGGTTAAACCGGTTCTAGGGTGCACCTAACCTCACACTTATCCTACTTCATCCCATTAAAACAGGACAGTGTAAATAAAGACATCCCCGCCATGATCTAATATCTAACCAACAAGGCAGCATCAATA
This sequence comes from Cyrtodaria siliqua, assembly GCA_037043455.1. Classification (NCBI taxonomy): domain Eukaryota; kingdom Metazoa; phylum Mollusca; class Bivalvia; order Adapedonta; family Hiatellidae; genus Cyrtodaria; species Cyrtodaria siliqua. The sequence continues at coordinate 6,248 of JAWPHD010010346.1, forward strand.
GGCAATATAAGTAAAACACAAATATAAGTTTGTGTACACATAAAATCGATTTAAACTAACCGGTAGGCCTTATTGCTTACTGACCGTTCCAATTCGGTAACACCCTTCACCACTCGTTATGTTCCGTATTGTTCTGTTCATTGACATTTTGGGGCGTCCGTGGCCGAGTGGTTAACGTCTCTGACTTGAAAACACTTGCCCCTCACCGCTGTAGGTTCGATCCCTCAGGGGCCTAGGAATCTTTATGTGAGGAAGCTATCCAGCTGGCTTGCGGAACGTCGTTGATTCTACCCAGGTGCCCGCCCGTGCACGAAAATTACACCTGGGGTCTTCCTCCACCAATGGAAGCTGGAAAGTCGCCATATGACCTTAGCTGTTAGTACGACTATAAAATCCAATTCAGAGCGTTTGATTGGTATGGTTTCTATAGGACCATTTTTTCTCATTTTTAACTTTTGAAAAGTTGTTTGAACGCTAGTAGTTAACTCAACTACTCAAACGGTCCCATCTGAGTGGATATTATAAACACCGGATTCAAAACACACTGTTAGTCTAACATTAGGGCTACTAAGTATGTTAGAGGTCATAGCGTAATATCATACTTGTGATTCAGATTGCATCTTATATTTATCTAAGTCACATGTTCGTTGTTCCTGTTGCGATACAAACTTTCATATAGCCATCATGACCATTGGAACAAATAATGCATATATGAGATTATATAACAATGCACACATTTGTTTGAAACACTAAATACGTGTTGACTGTTTTATTCATTGCGATCTCAAACTACCATTATTAAGATATCATTCATATAAGAGTTACGCTATCTACTATTAAATTCGCTACCATCAAACAAAACAACGATTTCAACACATGAATACATATTGGAAACAAAACCCTATCATCCTGATCGTATATCATCTTGTCTAGTGTTACAATAAATCCACAGTTTATCTTGTATTTTCATCTTCTGCGAACAGTTATTGCAATATAACTAATGCATATTATGTTGATTGATTGGTTTGCGTTGACACAAGACCTATTTGGACGACGATGATAAATTGTGGCTGGCGATTCCGTCAACAGAAAATGTGATTTGTAATAGTGGGTTTTTGTTTTTATCATTATTTAGTTTTTGCCATTATAAGAAAAGACAGCTCAAATAAAATTTAATATTGGAGTAAATGTTTTTTTACGATTCATGCACACAATTCATTAACAGAGAATAGTATGTAGACATAAAGTTGTACAGGTCTGTTAACGGAAATATTTAGGTATAACGAATGCCGATAAAAAACGAAATCACTAAATCACGAATTGCTCTAACATGTACTGTGATGATTAATTTTATTCAAGAACTAATGGACTCAAAGGAAAAGTGACAGTCTTAGAGATATCATCAAATGCCTGGAAGGACAGAAACACCAAAGAACGCACTAGATATATTCGCTTTGTATGGTTAAGATAAATACTAAAGTGTTTCGAGTGTTTTCCATTTGTTTGGTATTACGGGGCTTTAACATTATAAATATGGATATAAAAATCGAACAGGAAAAGTAGCATTCAAGGACGACAGTCAACCACAAACACACACAGAAACAAAGAACAACTTTACAGATCAACAAAATGTCAAATTAGACATCACAAACACAAAAGGGTTGACAATAGGGCAACCGCCTTGGAACGGTCAGTTGCAAAATAGGCTGCTGAGAGTTTAAACCAGGTTCTAGAGTGCATCAAACCTTCCACTTACCCTACTTCATCCCAATAAAACGGAACATTGTAAATAAAGAAATCCCCGCCATGAACTATTCTCTAACCAAGAAGGCAGCATTAATAGGCAATATAGTAAAACACAAAGATGCTTGTGTATATATAAATACAAAAACAACAACAACAATAGCATAGAAAGCCACTCAGTGATTTAAAATGAAAGTAGGTAAAAGGTTGAACAGGAAATTTAGCATTCGCAGAACAGTCAACCAAAACACGCATACAAACTACGACAATTAGTAATACAAGGAAAAAGCAAAGACTGCGACACCACAAACATAAAAGGGTTGACAACAACTTAACTAAGAAAATGTGTTATATTATTGAAATCGGTAAAGAACTGTTAAAGTTATGATGATAAACATAGCAATTTCACCATACTGCGCCCATGACGTTACCTAAATAGCGAGCGCTAAAGTTATTTACTATTACCCTGCAATATCACCCTCGCGTCAGGCTGTAAAAAATACTCATCGTTGTCTATGGGGATTTAGCATGGGCGTTATTTTTTATGTATAATATTATTGAAATGTCTCAGTATGACTAGATAAGATATAATGTTTATCCTATGTTAACCAGTGCAATTATACCTGACTAATCGACAGTCATCGAATATCACCGAGGCGATGTACGCAAATTATCGTTTTCATAGGTTATAATAAATTTATTTGTATAAGATTGTAATTTTGCATGGCTTAGTAATAATTATGTCTGGTAATTACATAACACTGTCTGGCAGACTAATATAAGAAAACCAGCAAAGTTTCCTACGCACGACGTCAGCAAGTCGAACATGTTATGACATTCGTTGGTTATTCGAGGCAAATATATAATTTCTATTATTTTAAAATGTAGACTAAAACATATACTTGAATCGCCATGAAGACGATATATTTGTCAAAATAATTATTGCTTGTTAAAAATACGTCATTAAACATAAAATCAGCTATATAAGAAATATAGTTATTGCTTCTTTATTTGTATACTGTATAATTAAGGAGGTTGGCTGGGAAAGGACGTAGTTATGAGATTTTGTTTAAGTTCATATTTAAAGCTTCTTTGGTATAATTTAGATTCAAAATTATCAAAAAAAGGCTAGGTCACCACACTTTTTTCCTCACTAGACGTCATTGAAGAAGGCACATATGTCTAACTTCAGAATTTCACTAAAAAGAGGAAAAATATAGTCATTGAACATTTTCACAATTGTTTTCATCACATTACGTTTATTGAAATACAACAATTAATTTCCGATTGCATATATACATATCTTTCAAATCATACAAAAATAGCTGTAATCTTTATTCGTATTTGTTCTTTAAAAAGCAAACATATATAGACCATACCCCACCCACTTTTGTTTTTACCGAAAAATTAATTCAAGATACAAAATTATGTTCTAATGATCGTCTTTTTTTAAAACTTGTATATGACAAGGTCCTATGACATTTCTTTCAAAACAAGTAAAAACATATATAGGTCACAAGGCTTCTAATGATTTTTTATTAAAAATTCTTTAAATTACACCCATTTTGGAGTTTTTTGACATTTTCAATGTAAAATACTGTACACACAATATTTACATGGAGATCGAAAATAAAATTAGCTCAGTATCTACTTTTATACATGTATTCCACTACTGAAAACAAAAATCTGATTTATTGTATAGCAAAAGGATAATTTCTACTCAGAGCTACCCTAACCCCCTATTTTGTTGACAACAAAAAATGATCACAAATGACGGGAAAAAAAAAAAAAAAAATTGCTTAAAATTTGGTATGTTACCATCTTAAATCCTACATTATATCCATATCTACTAGAATGGAAAAAAATGAAACAATTATGTTGTCAAATAAAAATATGATTTAAAAAATAATATGTTTAGATTGAAGATGTCAAAACTTGCCCAGCCAACATCCTTAACTACATGTGTGTTATAAGTGCATACGTACACCAAAGAACCATTAGAATAGTATAGGCTGACAGTATTCTGTATGTTGTGTTAAAATAACAGAGAAGTGACCGCCTTTTTACCAAACAAATATACTTGTATAGTTGAAATAGTTAAAATGAAACGTATATATCAGCCACAGTCGGATTTAACATGATTTCCAGTATAAGTTTCTCCTCTTATGTACGAGTTTACGGCTATGTTTCACAAGCTTCACTTTGATAGTAAACCAAATTGCTTTATGTACTCACCCACAAGCATTTTATACAGCTACAGTATCTTTAAATACCCGATGTCGCCCTGAGCTGTTAAACATTACAAAGAAAAATACGACTACAAAGAAGAATTCGATTTAAATAAGGGTATGTAGCATTCAGTAAGGCATGGTCTTTAACACAGAAACGCAATGTGTGCACACGCTGAAACGGTCAATTTAGTGGAAAAGGAATTATCATTAAAATACAATAATGACAGATTGTCAATGACCATAGGTAATAAAAGATTTCACGTGCATGAAAATGACACCATGAAGTGGTATCGATAGAAATGAGAAACTTAATACTGAATTTATATTCAACCTAGTACATGTATGGTGTCTTTCAATCATATTAAATAAGGCAGTACCCTTTACGATGTGTTCTCTTGTTGATCTGGCTTCTGCAAAGTCATTGAATACTTGCTTTGTGACTTTCAATCAGTACTGTTATTCATTCGATCTTTGGAGATCGCTGAGCCCGATACTTATATTTAGTTATCGGTGGTACAATTCAATTTCTTTTGTTTTCTTACTTAATTTTTGATTCGTTGGTTCCAAAACTCCGGCCGATAAAAGGCTCTGGGTATTGTTTAACCACTCATAGGATAATTTATATTGTCTGCTTTTTGATACGCAGGTTTCATAACCGCTGCTCCCAACTTAATTCCATTACGTTTATTTTGCTCTTCCGGCCATTTAATTTTATTAGATACTGGGACCATACGCCGTACGACATGGGGAAGCAGTACACTCCATGTCCACCGCCATATGCATGCCATCTTTGGGATGGTTAAAATTGTGTACTATTGATTTTATGAATATTGAGTTCTGCTCAACCCGGGACTAGAGGGCGTGAGCGGTAGCTTATGAACAGTCTCAATCAAACCGAGACTGCAATATTTCGTATGTGTCGTGCTCGGCCGTTTCCTAAGGTCCATTATCATACTCTTTTTTCTATGCATTTGTCTCTTGTATTCATATATACATGATCATTTACGTGTTATACTTATATTGCCTTATATTGCCTATTAATTCTGCCTTTTGCTAAAGAATATAACTTGGTGGGAGTATATATTTCACACTACCCCATTTTACTGGGATGGCAATAGGGTAAGAGTGAGGTTTGGTGCACACTAGAACCTAATTTAAGCCATCGAGATCTTCTTTGGCCATTAAACGTTCTAATTCGGTAGCCCAATTGTCATCCCTTTTATGTTTGTGATGTCATACCCTGCCTTTTATTCTACTTTGTAAGAATAGTATTTTCTGTGTGTTTTTGTTTGACTGTGATCATTGAACGCTACATATCCAGTTGGACTTGTATAGTTTATTTAACATGTTCTAATGTCAATGTGTTAGTACGTTCACGAATGGAAAAAAACACAGAATGTTTACTAAACAGCCTTGCATATTTCTAATTTTGGATTTAAAAAGAGTTAATTAATGTAATGCACGATCACACAAACGAGACATTTCGGTGAAAGGACTCTATTGTTTGGGGCGCTTGTTTCAGCCAAAGGTTTTTTCGGCAATAGCATGAGCAATTTTATAAATACGGCCATATATAATATATCATTAGAACTGGAATATTTAGTGGTAAATCAAAATACATTATTTTTCAAAATCGGTTGAGAAATAAATATTTTACAGCCAAAAATATATTTTGGTCGGGCTTTTTCCATGTAAATTCCTTGTTGTAGGGGCAGCAGAAAATTATGAAATCTCAAATAACTTCAGTTGTCCTAATATTTTGTTAAACAACTTTCAGATTGTCTTAATGTACATTCATCCAACACATTAATTCCATTTTTGGATAAAATTCTATAAACAAATATTTTTAAAATTTTTGATGCAGCAGTATTTTGCATTCAAAATGCCCTATCAAAAACTATTTTCGGATGTGAATTTTTTATTTCTGAACAGATTTTGAAAAGTAAGGTATTTTTTACCACTAAAAATGTCTGTTCACTGATAAACATCTTATTTATGTCCTATTTGAATTTTGTCTTAAAGGTCCAAAGAAACTTGAACAATAACTTGGCTGATGGCTGTAACACTAAATTGGCAAGGCAAGTGGTAATGTAAATGAGATTAAAATAGTCCAGTCCTCACTCAGCCTGCTTAATATAATGACGAGACGAAAATTAAACAAATATGTAAACAAATCTCTGTCTCAATAAGGCTCTCTTCTTAAAACATCATTGAAAACACTCGAATTCAGTACACCTGAACAACTTAAAAGCACCCACTCAACTTCTACTAAAAAATAGGTTAAACGGAAAAAATCTTCTCCATTATCATTCTCGCAAAACGTCGAGAAAAAGATACGCCAATCTCATACTGATTCTTTATCGGGTAGCGAACTGTGGTGTGACGCCGAGGACAAAGGTGACGCCCACGTTGGCGTCGACACTGATAAAACTGTCACAAAATGTCACGGGTAGAGCGTATTGGTCGTACATAGCACTTGTAAGCACCTGTTAGTTACACCCTAATCCATTGTTTAGTTAAAACAAATTCACAATGTCCATGATATATTCAGGTAACTCGGAAAAGCGTGCAAATTTTAAGTGTCGTCCGGAAGGGCCTTTTAATAAGTTTAAGGGTCCTTTCGTGTAGAATTAAATACTGCGAATTTAGCCACGTTTGTCACGGACTGAACGGGGTAAATATTCGTTTGGGCGTAACGTTTGCTATACAATCCATTGTCTTCTAGTTTTGGCCAGGATTGCTCGATAGTTGCTTTGTTTGGAGCAGGAGTTGGACGGCGAAATTCACAGGCAATATGTGGTCAGTATTTATTTTATTAACTTTTGCCGTACATTTGTATTCAGTGGGCGGCGCCATCTTGGTTGGCGGTTACGACATCCGGTTAGCTTTGATGTTTCTCAAACATTAACTTGAAACTAGCATATGATTTTGAAGTTACTTTATTAGATGTAATTATTGTAATTGATCATTAATTGTAAATCAATATTAATTTGATAACGTTGTATAATAGGTACATTAGTTAACATTGGCGTATAACTCAGTGAGTGTATTATACGAGTGATTTGATAACGTTGTATTTTACATATAGTAGGGGCATTGGTTAACAGCGACGTACATGGCGTATACATGGCGTTGTAGAATATGTATACATTGCTACTCATCATTAGTACAGCTTACATATATTTATTAAATAATGATTTGTTTGGGTAATGATAATTATGCAAGATTGTTACGTTTATCAATCGACATCTAAAACGTATGTATAATTACAGCCTAAGCCATCCAGGTTTGGATAAGCCTCCCGGAGTGGAGCTAAGCCTTTAGGGGGTGTAAGCCCTTTAGGTGATTCGACACAGAATCAACACATACCGTTTACGAGCGGCGGATACGGTCCTCGTACCTGTGCAACATGGCCAGATTATAGAATCGACAAACCCCGGGACACGAGGTGGTCCCGTTATCAGTCCTCACTGGAGGAACATCATCCACAACCTCAGTGGAGGTTAATTATCATATATATCGCGTCATCAACCTTTAAAGAAGGCATTTGATGACAATCATCTATTGGATTCGCGCATCATCATCTTCATGAGCTCTCGCGCATCACAGTTATCGCGCTAGATCATAGATCAACATTGTTATAACTTTGACAACACTTTAGTGTCGTATATAGTCAGTCGACACATGCAGTATTTGTAACAATACTAAGAACGTCTTAAACGTTCATTATAACATTCTTTTCATAGTTCATCTGTGTATTCGCTTGTTTTTTTAGATAATTGTATATATATTTAACATATTTTAAAAGTTGTTTTAAACGGATAGGCTGTGGACCCTATGATGACGCCTACCTAAAGGCCATTCGGACGGTGGCGTTTGATGTTTGTCTATGATCATTCTTGCCGTGCCCTTAATGGTTTATTCTCTTACTGCTCTGGCTTCTGCCAAGTCATTGAGTACCTTCATTGTGGCTTTCTAGGCTATTGTTTTTTTGTATTATATTTACACGAGCATATTTGTGTTTTACTTATATTGCCTATTGATGCTGGCTTGTTAATTAGAGATTAGATCATGGCGGAATTTCTTTATTTACACTGTCCTGTTTTAATGGGATGACGGTAGGGTAAGTGTGTGTTTACGGTTTATGTCCAATATCAAATATAGATATTATATGTAGTGTATATGTTTTGTGGAAGCTAGATACTATCTATACATAACAGTTAGTAGTTAGCTCTAGTACAAATGCGTATGTACTTTGTCCTGTGATGATGCCCAGGTATTTACTGAGGACACAGTGACTTATCATTAGTAGTTAGTAGAGTAGACTTATTAGTGACTTGTGTATTGTAGTTATTGTAGTGAGTATTCCACAATGTCTATAACCATCACTTCCATAAAGGAACTTACGGATATGGGTAAGGAGTTAGGGTATGCTGGATAGGAGCTTAGAACATTTGTTAGAGACGAAAAGGTTAGGGAAAGGGAATTTAGACTTAAGGAAAGAGACGCTGAGAAAGATAGGTTAGAATTCGAAAGTAGATTAGCTAAAGAGAAGCGAGATGAAGAAAGTAGACTAGCCACAGAGAAGATATAATTAGAAAGTAGATTAGCTAAAGAGAAGCTAGATGCTGATAAAGAGAAGCTAGAATTAGAATGTAGATTAGCTTAAGAGAAGCGAGATGATGATAAAGAGAAGCTAGAATTAGAAAGTAGATTAGTAAGGAAGAAGCAAGAGTTAGAACATAAGAGGTACGAAACAGATGGTAGACTAGCTAAGGCTAAGATAAAGATGGAGATGGAGAAATCAGAGTTTGATCATAAGTTAGCTTTAGAGTTGGAAGCATCTAAGACCGATAGTAAGGACAGTAAAACTGTAGGGAAAGATGGGTATTCGGGGAAGTTAAAAGGTCCGAAGTTACCATACTTTGATGCTGACAAAGATACCATGGACAGTTACTTGTTACGGTTTGAACGTTATGCTGAGTTACAAGAATGGACCAAGGATAAATGGGCAATTCATGTAAGTGCTTTATTGAGAGGCAAGGCCTTAGATGTATTTTCTAGATTTGCTAGTGTAGATTATCTAGACTATGATAAGTTAAAGGATGCTCTGCTAAAGAGATTTGAGTTAACTGAAGAAAGTTTTAGAAAGCGGTTTAGAGCTTGTTTGCCTGGAAAAGGCGAGTCTTTTATTCAATTCATTAGTAGGTCTAGACATTACTTAGATAGGTGGTTAGAGTTAGGGAAGGTAGCGCAGACTTATCGAGGTCTGATAGATTTCTTGTTGCGGGACCAGCTATTCAATGTTTGTAGTAGAGATCTGTTCTTATTTCTGAAAGAAAGAAAATTAGCTAATGTAGAAGAAATGGCAACACAAGCAGATCAGTTTGCCGAGGCTAGAGGTGAGCTCATAAAGTAGTGTCGAAAGACAGAACTTTTAGAGATACGCAAGGGAACGATCATTGTAATAAACAGAAAGTCCAGAGTGTAGAAACTATAGAGGTGGAGGTAGTTCGATGGGTGCTAGAGGAGGCAGCAATAGTGGTAACACATAGGTAGACCTTTTATTCGTTGTCGTCACTGTAATGGGAATCATGCTTCACATGAGAGTAGGACAGCGGTGAATGTATCCGCTGTCGTAGACAATTTTAGTGACAATAGTAGAGTGGACAACAATGTACGTAGTCAGAACCAAGGTTTTAACAACCCATGGAATTTCGGTAGAGGTAGAGGTGGTCAAAACCGAGGTAGAGGTAGAGGCAGAGGTAGTAACAGTCCGGTTATTAAAACCGAGAGTAGTAGCTGTTGTGTTAGATCGGATGGCGTAATGGCGAAGATCGGAACATGTATCTTTCCGTATGCAAATCTTCCATGGCAGATAGTAGAGTAATTGTAATGAGGGATACAGTTTGTACAGGTGTGGTAGTTAAGCGTAGTTTAGTTACGGATGACCAGTTGGTAGGTAAACAGTCACCGTGTATATTGTTAAATAAGTCGGTAGAGTACATGCCAATAGCGAGTATAGATGTAGATACACCTTTCTTTAAAGGGACTACAGAGGTACTATGTATGGACGACCCGATGTATGATTGAACGATAGGGAACAAAGAATGTTCAGTACTTCCGGTAGTGTCCGATTTTAGGAGTAGCATAAGTAATGCAGTAGAGACTAGAGGGCAGGTTCAGAAGCAAGCTCAGGTTTATAGAAAATTAAAGGTTCCTGCAGCCGTAGGTGACATATCCAACGCGGAGTTTATAGAAGCACAAACTCAAGACGAGTCGTTAGATCCTTGTAAAGTGAAGGCCAAGGATGGTGTAATGAAGAAGTGTAAAGAGTCCGGTAGTTCTAAGTTTGTACATAAGAATAGGTTATTGTACAGAGAATTTGAAGATAGTGGTGGTAAACAGTTTCACCAATTAGTGGTACCTACCCAGTATAGAACGACAGTGCTTAAGGTAGCTCATGAGTCGATTATGGGAGGTCATTTAGGCGTCAGGAAAACGTCAGATAGAGTATTGGCAGAATTGTATTGGCCAGGCGTTAGTGGAGATGTAACTAGGTATTGTAGGTCCTGCGATGTGTGCCAAAGGACAATACCAAAAGGTCGAGTGACCAAAGTACATTTAGGTCAGATGCCACTGATAGATAAACCATTTAAGCGGGTAGCCGTAGACATAGATGGACCAATTTTTCCAGTGTCATATAGGAAAATAGGTACAATTTAACCATGGTAGACTATGCAACTAGGCATCCGGAGGCAGTATCATTGCCCTCAATAGAAACTGAGAGAGTAGCTGAGGCATTAGTTGATATGTTCAGTAAGCTAGGTGTACCAGAGGAAATGCTGACTGATTGTGGGTCACAGTTTACGTCAGAACTTATGGCTGAAGTAAGCAGCTTTTGTCTTTGCGTCAAATCACGCCAACACCGTATCACCCTATGTGTAACGGGTAAGTCGAACGATTAACGGGACATTAAAGCAAATGTTACGGCGTATGTGTACAGAGAGTCCCAATTATTGGGACAAGTATCTCAATGCTTTGCTGTTTGCATTTAGAGAGGTTCCACAAGAGCGTTTAGGATTTTCTCCGTTCGAGTTATTGTACGGTAAATCAGTTAGAGGTCCCATGAGGATTCTTAGAGAGATGTGGGCAGGTGAAGTAGATAGTGATGAGGTTAAGACTACATATCAGTATGTTTTAGATCTGAAGGAGAAACTAGAGGAGACTTGTAAGATAGCTCAAAGTCAGTTAGGCAAGTACCAAGTATAAACGGTACTATGACCAGAAAGTTAGAGCTAGGAAATTTAAGATAGATGACAGGCGTTACTGTTACTCCCGACCGACACAAGCTGTTATTACACTGGAAAGGTCCGTCTTACGTAAGATGGATAGTGAACACTATGGATTATCGTATCGAGATAAACGGAAAGTTAAACACCTTTCATGCGAATATGCTGAAAGCCTATATCAGTAGAACCGATAATGTGCAACAAGTGGTGTTAACGGTAGTTAATGTTGCAGTTATTGAGGATAGTGAGGAAGGCATTAGTGAGGACACTAGTCCCATGTATTTTCCCACTAGTGTAGGTAAGTAGACATCAGCCGATGTAGACATATCGGGCATGCTTAGTGTAGAGCAGCAACAAGAGATGGGTAATTTACTCTCGGAGTTCAGTGATGTCTTGTCCGAAAACCCGGGGCAGACAGATGGAGTGCTACATGATATTGTACTCACATCAGGGGAACCAATTACAAAACATATTGGTATCCCATTCCATTTCACTCCCGATCAACTGTTGATTAGGAGATGAAAGACATGTTGAAATTGGGTGTCATCGAACCTTCAAGCGCCCCTTTTTTATCATCAGTCGTACTTATTAAGAAGAAAAATGGGTCAATTCGATTCTGCATTCATTCGATCTTTGGAGATCGCTGAGCCCGATACTTATATTTAGTTATCGGTGGTACATTTCAATTTCTTTTGTTTTCTTACTTAATGTTTGATTCGGTGGTTCCACTACTCCGGCCGATAAAAGGCTCTGGGTATTGTTTAAACACTCATAGGTTATGTTGTCTGCTTTTTGATACGCAGGTGTCATAACCGCTGCTCCCAACTGCTCCCGCAGCCGCTGCTCCCAACTAAATTCCATTATGTTTATTTCGCGGGGCATTTAATTTTATTAGATACTGGGACCATACGCCGTACGACATGGGGAAGCAGTACACGCCATGTCCACCGCCATATGCATGCCATCTGCTAGATGGTTAAAATGTTGTACTATTGATTTTATGATTATTGAGTTCTGCACAAGCCGGGGCTAGAGGGCGTAGCTAGCATATATAACTACCGCTCATGAACAGTCTCAATCAAACCGAGACTGCAATATTTCGTATGTGTCTTGCTCGGCCGTATCCAAAGGTCCATTATCATACTCATTTTTCTATGTATTTGTCTTTTGTATTCATATATACATGCTCATTTACGTGTTAGACTTATATTGCCTTATACTGCCTATTAATGCTGCCTGTTGCTAAAGAATATAACTTGGCGGGACTATAATTTTCACACTACCCCATTTTATTGGGATGGCAATAGGGTAAGAGTGAGGTTTGGTGCACACTAGAACCTAATTTAAGCCATCGAGATCATCTTTGTCCATTGAACTTTCTAATTCGGTAGCCCAATTGTCATCCCTTTTATGTTTGTGATGTCATATCCTGCCTTTTATTCTACTTTGTAAGTATAGTATTGTCTGTGTGTTTTTGTTTGACTGTGGTCATTGAACGCTACATATCCAGTTGGACTTGTATAGTTTATTTAACATGTTCTAATGGCAATGTGTTAGTACATGTACGTTCACGAATGGAAAAAAAACACAGAATGTTTACTAAATAGCCTTGCATATTTTTAATTTTGGATTTATAAAGGGTTAATTAATGTAATGCATGATCACACAAACGAAACATTTCGGTAAAAGAACACTATTGTTTGGGGCGCTTGTTTCAGCCAAAGGTTTTTCGGCAATATCATGAGCAATTTTATAAATACGGCCATATATAATATATCATTAGAACTGGAATATTTAGTGGTAAATCAAATTACATTATTTTTCAAAATCGGTTGAGAAATAAATATTTTACAGCCAAAAATATATTTCGGTGGGGCTTTTACCATGCAAATTCCTTGTTGTTGGGGAAGCAGAAAATTATGAAATCTCAAATAACTTCAGTTTGCCCTAATATTTTGTTATACAACTTTCAGATTATCTTAGTGTACATTTATCCAACACATTAATTCCATTTTTTTATAAAATTCTATAAACAAATATTTTTCAAATTGTTGATGCAGCAGGATTTTGCATTCAAAATGCCAAATGAAAAACAATTTTCGCATGTGGAATTTTTATTTCTGAACCGATTTTGAAAAGTAAGGTATTTTTTTTTACCACTATAAATGTCTGTTCACTGATATACATCTTATATATGTCCTATTTGAATTTTGTTCTAAAGGTCCAAAGAAACTTGAACAATAACTTGGCTGATGGCTGTAACACTAAATTGGCAAGGCCAGTGGTAATGTAAATGAGATTAAAATAGTCCAGTCCTCACTCAGCCTGCTTAATATAATGACGAGACGAAAAGTAAACAAAAATGTAAAAAATATCTGTCTCCATCAGGCTCTCTTCTTAAAACATCATTAAAACATCATTGAAAACACTCAAATTCAACACACCTGAACAACTTAAAAGCACCCACTTAACTTCTACTAAAAAACAGGTTAAACGGAAAAAATCTTTTCAATTACCATTTTCGCAAAACGTCGAGAAACAGATACGCCAATCTGATACTGATTCGTTATCGGGTCGCGAATTGTGGTGTGACGTCGAGGACAAAGGTGACGCCCACGTTGACGTTGACACTGATAAAACCATGATGAGTAATTTATCTTTTGGAGATGACTCTCAACTGCATTCGGCAGCATTCTCACATCTGCCTCATAGTGAAATTACTAGAATAGCCACCAAATTGAAAGAGCTTCTCAATACGGATATTACCAACCTAGAAGCTGCGGAATTTGCTTTAAAATCCGCTCACCGCAGCAGAGGTAAGCGCCCTTACATCTGCAAATTACGAGCTCCACAAGCATCTTATTGACCTGCATTGAACAATATAGTCAGAGGTCGTGCGTTCGAATTGGAAACTTCGCAGAAAGTGCCAATGAAGACACCGAGTCATTTGTTATGAAGGTTGCCGAGCAGGCCAATGTTAAAATTATATGGCGAACATCGATCGTTTCCATCGTATAGGGAATCCAGACGCCAACAAAGCGCGACCGAGGGATATAATTGTTAAATTTACATCCTATCGTACCCGTACCGCGCTTTTGAAGGGAAGAAAGACACTGTAAGAGAAAAAGAATAATGTCTACCTAAATGAAGACTTGACAAGAAATCGGACGTCTCTTGCATTTGAGTGCCGTTAGATAAGAAAGAACATAGACAGCAGCATCCAGAGCACATGATCATTTGACGGCAACATCTATTTGAAGGACGCGAATGAACGGACGGTACGCATAAAAAATAGTAGCGACTTAGAAGTTTTCCGTCCAAAGGTGTGACTTCCATATGTGTCAAGACACCTAAATTAGTTAGTTAAGCACCATTATGGGACCTACTTGTTATTCTTGGATGGTCTTAAACATGTAAATAAATCAATGGATTTGTATGAATGCATGCTTTTATGTGTGCATGTTTGTGTGTATTAATGAATATTAACGTATACAAACACAGTAGGGCCCCTATTAAGTTGACCGCGGTTGCGGAGGCGGTTTCTTGTAGGTAAGGACTGTCCGGTTCGCTTGAGCCCGTCTCCGTGACCTCTATCTATTTTGCTCAGTAAGAATCAATTTCTATACGTGACATACAACCAACTAAACATATTGTATTATATATATATTACATAGCGGTAGAAAGTACCACTCATGCTTTGTGCTGATGAGTAATTGTGCCTTTAAAGTGTGTAGTGTTTATCTTTATCTACAGCAATGTAATGCTCGACGACTACCTTATAATAATCGAAGGCTATGTTTATAGGTTACCGTACAGCGATACAATTATTATATAAAATATATTGGGCTAAAATACAATTTAATTGTCGTATACTGTAAATGGATTGTATGATCACTGATCAATGTGTTTTGTATGCATCGATGATTGCATCGATCTCAGTGAAGCGTGTGCGCTTAGAATATTATGTGTTGCTACTATTTAAAGTAGACGAAAGCATAGGCTTATATTATATTATAAAATGAACGCAAACTTAAGTCCTGTCTTTTTGTCATCCCTTGTCCCAGATAACGTTGGAAACATCGTTAACTACAATTCATAAAATGCTGGAAACGCAAGAATAGTCCACTGTAATTCACAGCTTTACGCCAATTCTTTTTTGTCCCATCTACAATCCGTGAATGGAACGAACTTCCCCCACCGGCGAGAAATTCCGAGTCTATTAGTGTTTTCAAATCTAGATTGGACAGTAATAGGACTACTGTTCCACAATATTACTTTACTGGTAATCGAAAGGCCCACATTCTCCACACACGCCTTCTCACTCACTGCAGCAGCTTAAATCAGCATTTATTTAAAAAAACACAATGTAGACAGTCCAATATGTGTATGTAGATCCTTAGAAGAAACGAATCATTTCCTAGTGCACCGTCCACTATATACTCCCAGAGAATAGTAACGAATAATGAGTTGCTACACTTGACCGACGAAATAACACTAGACACCCTACTTTTTGGTGATGAAACACTTTCTCTAGACGTAAACACACAAGTTTTCAAAATAGTCCAAAAAAAAAAACTCAGTACGAAACGGTTCCTGTAAATTGCATACACTTAAATTGATAAAATTAAATTTGCTAAACAGTATGCCAATCTGAAAAATCGCTATCAGGGTCCCTACAAGCTGAATCTGCCGCTATAACAATACATTAGTATGGGGATAAGGGCCTATATGTTTGCTGAGGAACGTCGCACACACATACTCTCTCTTTCTCTCTCTTTCTCTCTCTCTCTCTCTCTCTCCTTATCACCTTTAACCATTTCTATATTTCTTGTAATTATATATTAAACACCTAACTAGCCATTTGATTTCATGTACTATGCTATCACGAATAATGTAAACGTGTTGTGCCATGATCAAGGAGACATATATATACAAGCGTTTTGCTTTCTTCTGGATCCTAATTCACTGTTAACTATTATATAATTGTATGTCTATATAACACAATGTAACACAAACTGTATAAATTATGAATAAAATAGTGTTTAAACCAACACTAAACTTCAAACATATGTTTTACGGCAACCTTATGTGCATTTTATTAGTTTAAGTGTTTCTTCTGCATACACTAACACCAAGTAAAATAAATACAAGACATTGTGTTGTGTACCATTGAATACTATTAAATGGCATTGAACTCATAAATGCACATCACGTCTTGTCCAGATGTATCATGTAAGTGCACCGTTTATGTCTAGATTTTAATGTTAATTTGGTTTTCTTCTGATGGGATGTACTTTTATTTACACTATCTTGTCAATATGCGCACTGAAAACTGGATAATAACGAGATTATGCAAACATAAATCCGCGTTAAGCTAACCAGTAGACGATATTGCCTACTTACCAAGTCGATAACCGTCTACATCGCGTCTTATGCTGTGAAGTCCTATATTTATTAAATAATTAATGGACACAATTTGTTTAGTTTGCACCAAAGTGAGGACCTACGGTGCCATAACGCTGTTGCTGTGGTTTCTGTAGAACTATTTTTTACTTTTAGACTGGTAACTGTCTATACTGTTTTAGAATGTATGATTAACATGCAACACTTTGGTTAATATCATGTTGATTATGTTGCGTCTCATGTACGACATAAATTATAACTTTGGCAGGACGTGAATTATAGAAGGAATATCTTTATTAACCCTGTCCCGTTTTATTGGGATGGCAATATGGTAAGTGTGGGGTATTTGTGCACGCTGAAAACTGAATTTATATTTCGCGCTCCAAACTGAAGTATATATATACACCATGTGATCGTAATTATGCAGTTGGATCAAAAAGCAAATGCAAACAGAAGTGGCTTTAAAGATTCTGAGTATTATTTAACCACTTTTAGGATATGTTGTCTGCTTTTTAATTTAGAAGAATTTAAAATATATGTACGGAAAAATAAGCAATCATGGGTATCTGGATCCGACACGGACATTCCAAACATCGGTATTACTATTTTAATCGGAAACGCGGCACAGCCTAGGTTCAGATAAAATCTATTATACCTCATGTTGTAATTCCCAATCTTCAACGGCTACCTTTGAGAGATTCATATTGTCATACTCACGTCTATAGTAAGAATACTTTGTGCGTTGTGTTATATCTATAAAAGCTACGGCGGTGACTAGTGTTTATGTATTATTGCGGACGGCGTTATAATTATAATTAAGTATTTAATCTGAAGGAGACTACATTGATTAGTATGCATTTATTATGCATTAGATCGGACAACGCTTAATGTTGACATGTTCGTGATAATAAAGTTATAACGATGTTGTTTATTTAAGAACGAACTTAAGTACAGAATATCGATGATGGACAACACATGTCGTCAAGAGACGATCCGTCACGCGTCTCCTGTGGGCGAAAGATGTAATGAGGACAAATGGACGCACATGGTTTAGACGGAAACGGTGATATCGTGAGAGATTGTAAGCTATGATGGAGTGGGTGAAGAAACGGTGAAAAGTGCGCCATAAGAGTGAACAATAGTCAATAGCGAACGTTTTCATGAACACTATTTACATTCAACAGTGTGCATTTTAGTGTACAAAATCTAACCGTTATATGAACCATTCTAGTGAAAAGAAATATAAAAAGATCGGACAGGGAAAGTAGCATTCAAGGAGGACAGTCAACCACAAAACACAGAAACAAACATGCAAACAGACAAACAAGAAAGCAAAAGTAATAATAAAAGTAAACGACATCACAAACACAAAAGGGTTGACAATAGGGCTACCGCCTTGGAACGGTCAGTGGCAAAGTAGGCCACTGGGTTTTTAAACCGGTTCTAGGGTGCACCAAACCTCACACTTACCCTACTGTCATCTCATTAAAACAGGACAGTGTAAATAAAGAAATCCCCGCCATGATCTAATCTCTAACCAACAAGGCAGCATCAATAGGCAATATAAGTAAAACATAAATATGCTCGTGTAAATATAATACAAAATTTACAGGTTTTAAAGATTCACCAGTATATCAATATGCTGACTATTTTACATTAATATAATAAATTGATTTTTTTATATTTAACATCATTATATGTTTGAATTGTCATAATTACTTCCTAGAAAGTCAGCCACTCTGCGTCTATTCTGCGACATATCGTGGATACCACAATGTTGTGCATTTCAAATCGAAACATACATGGCATGAGATGTACGTAACCATCATCATAAGTCGTAACTAAATATGTAATATACGTAACCCTTATCATATAAAGCATTCACCTGAGTATGTATTGAGGCATACAATGCACACGTCTTGTATACACCGTATCTAAACGTGTATGTATGGCCATTTAATACAGTAATTTCATCAATATTCATACATCGCCATTTTGAATCGTCGTCACTGTGCTGTTAGGTATGAATCGAATCAATGCCACAAATAATAGGTGGAGTCTCTGAAGGCCAGAAAATAACTACAAATATCACTTGCTGTACGAACATTGTTTTTCAGCGCGGATGTTTTGTTGTTGGTCATACGGCTACGGTCTTTAACATTAACATACAAGTTGTCTTTATGCAGTTATGAAATTGACCCGCATTGCACTTCAGATCTACTGTTGTTATTATTTACTAAAAAGGGAAAAACATCATCATACAATAATCACTATCATCTTGAATACTGCATCTGAAGAGTCCTCTGAATTTGTACTGTGGACAATGCACTATATTTTCATTCCAAAATTACATTATTTGCAGAGCCAGTAAGTCTCTTATCGTCTTTCTCCATTTTGCTGATGAGCTGCATTAACTTTAACAATAATATACTTTTGCAAAAACAATAGTTGTATAAATCATGAGAGATGTTACGATTGTTAAACGCTGCATGAATAAACGCAAATACATTTTCTCCGTTTGTGCATTTATACGCACGGATTCTGTTGATTTAAGGAAAGCAGTTCCGTGCATTTTCGTGCATTTAAGTTTCATTTATAAACGCTGAATGCATTCAGGAACGCAAATGAATGCATTTAAAAAAATGCATTGAAAATGCTTTTTATAACAAACGCAATTATAAAAGTAAAATGCAATTATAATGCAAACGGAGCGCAAATGAAGCGCAAACGGAATGTAAACGGAGCGCAAACGGGATGCATTTTTGGGTTACTTGAACGCAACTGGGTCTTTGTTCTTACGACTAGTATACCTTTTAATTTACCAGAATAACAAATGTAAATCTAATTTAATATAAATATTGGCATGTTCTTGTGAGTTCTGATAATAAATAGAACAGCTTCGTCTATTTAAATACAAACCCTAATAATTTAAT
Source organism: Cyrtodaria siliqua (assembly GCA_037043455.1). Classification (NCBI taxonomy): domain Eukaryota; kingdom Metazoa; phylum Mollusca; class Bivalvia; order Adapedonta; family Hiatellidae; genus Cyrtodaria; species Cyrtodaria siliqua. The sequence goes on from JAWPHD010010346.1 coordinate 25,850, forward strand.
ATTCTGAACTGCCTGGAAGTAAAATATTATGATATATATATACTTAAGGAAAAACGAAACATTTTATGGCAGTACATATGACGTTTTATTTGTTCAAATACTCTTTAGTTAATTTATCATCTTTCGAAAATCACCAATACCTTCAACATAGTTATTTCTGAAAATTAATCTTAAGTAAAGCATTAAATACAAAATTTAACAGATGCACGTGATGCATAGGTCAGGCCTATGTAGGGAAGATAACCCTGCAAGTAGTGTGGCAAATATCGACAGCGCTGCCGCCATCGTACCGTTTCACTTTGCACGTAATGAAATCAGTTTCTTTCGAACGGATTGTGTTTGCAATGCACCGAATTTGTTTTCGTCCGCCACCAGACTAAATGTGTTTGCGTTTAACTGATTCATATTGATACTGATTTACTTTGTTGTGTATCACTTCACATTTTTCGATGAATCGCGTACTGACTTGTATTTGATTGTATTGCATTAGCTTTTTCGTCAAATGATTTGTCATTGCCCTGAATGATTTCTATTTGCGTCGTATGGTTTGACATTTTACACAGTATCATTTCACTTCAAACCGTATTAATTCACTTTGTAACGAAAGAACAGAGTTTACACGTCGCATCGAATCAATATGTGTGCATCAAATGACATCATGTTGAATTAAATGGCCGGTCATTGAATGGTTTGTAAATATCAACATTTTGACGGTTATGGCTTCTCATATTCCTCCGAACAATTGAATACGTGCCAGTGCCATTTCTTTACGAACACGGTGTTAGCATCTGCTGCCCGCGCTATATGACGTAACGCTTGGTTTATCTTATGAACGTTTATCTGACACTCAGATTCACACAAAACTAAGAGAATATTAATATCAGACCTAAATACTGTGTACTGAACGAAAAGTATAGTTTTAGTTAAATGCACGTGAAGATATTTGATTATTAATACAGAGTTGCGATTTCTGTTTTCTTTTAGTATACTTTGGAAACAGGGTTATTATTACAATCGCAATCAAATCAAGTCTGCAATATTTGTTTGTACTTATCATGTTCGATTTCCGAAGTTATTGACACGTAAGATAACCTACTACTTTGATCCCATTATATTCCGGAGCTTATTACCGGTATGTGAAGCAAAATCCCTATCAAATTACACTCTTTCAAAATAGCTTGTCGTTTTATTAGACTTGTGAAGCAATGACATTCTATCGTGATTATGCGACATGAGGTTGTTAAGGGTTTTTCGAAATGTAATTTGCCCAGAACAAAGTAGTTATTATCAAACCGCGCAATTGCTTTGGTTACCAAACGTCATTTCGTTGTAAGTCTTAAACACATTGGTGCATGTTTCTTTTAAATAGTTCCTCCTTCTATGTAACAGTACAAAATAGTGGGGCAGATTGGTGAAAAAACTGTGCATTGGACCCACGCCAGATTTTTCAAAATGGCCGCCATTTTCAAAATGGCCGCCAAATATGTAATAAATAATCAGTTGAACCTATATGTATTAGGTTTTAACAACATATATTATGGCAATCGTAACAAATTCCTCAAAATGATAGACAAAGGGTCATGAAATACAATCTGGGTATATTTTAATTTCAAAATGTCTACCATTTTCAAAATGGCCGCCAAAACGTGTTAAAAATAGTAAAAGGATAATTCGTTTAACAGTTGTTTTTAAGAAAGTAATTATTATGTCGAATTTGTTCACTCCGTTTTCGTGGCATAGTATTTGTTTGTTAATATTTCAATAAAGAGTTATTTAGAGGCACCCTATGGTTAATGTGTTAAGAGATTTACAAGTTTAAATCAAATTTCACTTCGGATTGGCTCTACATTTTCTCCAGCCTTTGGAATTTCTGAAAGGTACTAAACTAATTTTCTTATCACAAACTGTCGGTTCATTATAAAATATATTTATCAAACCCTAAAATACATTGACTTGGTAAACCTTATTTACAAGACAAAACAAGTAAACAAAACCTAAACGCGAAGGCATTTTAGGCTAATGGATTAACTGCGTCAAAACTATATAGTTGCCGAGCAGAAATGAAATTGGCCTGAAACCCAATGTGAAGATCATAATGGCATTTTGCGTTGAAACCGTCGTATTTAAAATGGAGGCACTTAAAACAATCTGAGACTTGTTTGAAGACTATAGATGGACCAGTGCCCTTGTGGCAATTATGACACTGCATATTCCTTTCTGAAATAAACACATGCATCAGGGAATGTTCATCACGTGATTACCATACTTATGATAAACCGGGCTTACAGTTACTTGAAGTGTGAGCAAGGCAAGCCTTAGTCCATTGAATATTGCACATGACGATCATAAAGAGAAACCAAAAGTTTGCAATTGTAGAACTGTCCAGTTACACATTAAATCTTAAAATTAATCATCTTTATGTGTGAGATAAACTTCATTAGTGTTGTCTCATTAATACCCAATAAACTAACTCACAAGCAGAAATATAATATTGCGAAAAAAGATGAAGGAGCAGTAGGTGCTGTAAACACATCGCAGCTTCCACATTGGATGATCTCTGAACCAGATATGGTCTGAGTTATCTGTTAATTTCAGTTATTGCAATAATTCATCAGGCGCTGCCTATGAAAGGACCCTAATATTTTCCATCATGAACAAGTCAAAGATGTTCGTAAGACAGTTTGAGTGACACAGTAGAGGAATTAGAAAATATAATCCAGGACAATATTAAGGATTTACTGGTACTTGACTTACGTTACATAGACGACTCTCATGTGACAGAAATTGCAACAAATAGGTAAATTATGTAATGCAAAGCATGACACGTTTGTAACAGAGCTTATAGATGACATAACCAAGTCTGTCTTTAAACAGATAAACCAGAACATGTTTTCTCTCCTCAGTGGTCACCTACAACAGATGATATAACTTGCTTTCTCTTCTCGCATATATATGTATCGTATTAGGTTCCGATTAAAGGCAGATTAGATTGTCTCACCAGCCTTTTCTAACTTTGGAAAACTGTTTAGGATTTTAATCAGGCCTTTTTTAATGCTTGCGAAACATTAGTAAGTATGATTAACAATTTATTGTACACATTATTGAATGTGAGATGCAGAAGGTTTAGTAGGTGACGGCCATCATGCAAAACAAAATCAGAGCTCTGGTTAACTGGCATAGCAATCGGTTGCGATAGAAGAGAAACTAAAATCACGCTCAATAAAACAGAGATGAAGATGTGCCTTGTATCTGACAACGAAACTCTGAGACTGATCTCGATTATTTCACTAAGATGATACGATACAATGTGTGTGTTGCATGTGGCATGTGGCAAACAATTGCTATATACTGTAGTCACAGACGTTGTAGTACATGTCAGGGTTATCCACATGATTATTTTCAAGCATAGTGGCATTTAGCGCGTGCTGGGGTAGGGTACGGGAGGGGGAAACCCCCTCCTGTGTTCGTTTTTTTTGGCTTTTAGTAACTGCCTGTATTGAAGGTGAGGCACTCTTTTGTGTGATATAAGTGATGTTAGGAAGCCATATATAATTATATATTTATGATAAAAAACAATATAATAAATAATCAATGTTTTTAGACTTTTATTTAAAAAAAAAAACTCATAAAAATATTTACTAAAATAAGTTCATACACAATAATACATACACAATAATACAACACACATCAACACAACATGCAGCATCTGAAATACATACAATAAACAATAATAAATAATCCATGTTTTAATACACGATGAAGAAGGAAACATACAAAGATTTATTATAAGTTTATACACAATAATACAACATATACATCAACACATCATGCACACATACAATACCATCAACTACACACTATTCATCCCTGGAAATAAAACAAGCACATTTGATAATACTTAAAAAATATAACCTTAGCACTCAAATAAATCCAACACAAGTTAGCCCATTCAATGTCTTGACTTGTACATATTAGCTAACATGATGTTATAGCAATGGTACAGTAAATACAGTTAGATGAGCTATGGGTTAGTTATAGGGAGCTAGGAATCACTTTAGGTTCTTCGTTGCACACTGTATTGCCTATTCATTAGTTCATATAAAACAAGACGAATAGCTGCTTTTCACACTTACTATATGTAAAAATGCAATATCTTCATTTGCTGAAAAGGGTGTGCTTGTTGGAAAATGTATGACAAGAGGAAGTGCATGTTCGACAAGAGGAAGTGCATGTTGATGTCGCAAAGAATTGTTGACATTCAATGGTTCCAAGATACAACAAGTCTATGTCACCAATTGATGTAGCACACCTGCCGAGTTGTTTAATAGGTTGTAATTGGATATTGTTGGAGACATGGCCTTTAGATCCACCTGTGAATGCCTACATCCGATGACTGCGAGTGGAAGAGGATATGTTAAAGCCATGCTCGATAACACTACCACAGGCATTAACGTTTGCAAGGGACTTATTACATGTAGATGTCAAAGAGACAAGTGTGTTGCAAACGAAGTGTCAAAGCAGGAATGATGTATACAGTCTTTTAAAAATGGGACTTTGGGTACTGTGACTGTGATTAAGAAAGATTGTACCATTCAGATCATAGATAGTAAGATTAGATTAAATTTAATGTTAGCTCTGAGATTAGATTAAATTTAATGTTAGCTCTGATATTGAAAATGTTCAAATGATATGACCACTTATTACATTTGATTTTGTGTATATAACAAACTTCTTTTTGATTTTGTTTTCTGATAGTGTCTTGTTAATATTATTTCTTAAATTAACAAATGTAATTTAAGGTCGTAATTAAATCTAATTCCAATATATCGGAGATGAAAACAATATTGTTTATTATCCTTTCCGATATTTTTTTCTCCAAGCGTTTAGAAGACTCGACTAGCTTGATTTGTTTATAACATGCGGCGTCCCGTTAGTTTTCTACTTCATATGCATGTTTTAAAACCAGTTTTAATAATTATGTAAATAGTTCATAGCAAATTAGGTTTACATATTGCTTATTGGGGAATATATTGCACCAATAATATATTAAAACTTGTAATAGAATAACCACAAACAATTAAACAATTCTGCATTGTATTTAAGTATATGCAAGTTTTAAAGTCAAATTGATATTGGATTAATCAATTTGGATGCTTGATATATAATTCAAGATTGTTGTGTATACCTTTAATAGTGTTTTACCAAGTCACTGGATGTATACTTACGAGTTATTATATACTAAAAGCCGCTAATAAAGATGAGACTGAAACTTAAACACACTTCAGAGGCTAAGACTAAAGACAACTAAGACAAATTAGTCTCAGAGTTGGCATAGTATGTATACATGTGTAAAATCCCTAACTCCTGAAGAATAGGGGTGTATCTAACAACTGTTTATTGAAGTATAGAGATACACATAAATATATCAAGACAACACCTGTGTAAAACACATCAACATTTTAATTGCTTTCTAACAAAAAAAAGGAAAAAAAAATGTTTTTAACGGCCATTTTAAAAATGGCAGCCATTTTGAAGAAAAAAAATGACCCAAATTATATTGCATATTTTATTGTCTATAAATGTCCTGAATTTAGTGTATTTACAATAACAAGTTTTGATGAAACCAATTAATTATGGGCTTCATTAGTTCTTTATGGAATATTTGGCGGCCATTTTGAAAACGGCGGCCATTTTTCAAAATATGAGGTGGGTCCATAGCCAAAAATATTTAGTAGAGTATTGTCTAGCTATTCGTCAAGTTTGGTGCTTTTGTCACAAAATGCACAATTTTACCAATATATGTCACCAATCTGCCCCACTAAAACAGCTGTTTAATATAACCTGTAAATTTCATCTGATATAGATCTCACACAAATATAATTAATTACATCAACAATGTCGAAAATGCGTTTTTATCGTGTTTTTTTTCCTTCAAAAACACATTCAGCATTCAATACTGACAGGTCAAGGACGGTTTAAAAATACCTTGTATGTCCATATGATGATGTCAGTTCAGTTGAACAGCCTAAATTTAATGTAAACATCGATACCTTTGACGCTGCTTATATATTATTGTCCTATTATGCATACGTTTGAGTGGAATTATTATATCCAATGTTTTTTTCTTCTGCCTTTGAAGAGTCGGTTTCAAAATAAACAAAAAAAGATATAGATAAATAATTTTCTCGAAATAAAGTACCGGATATGAAAGACAAATGGGTACCACAATAGGGTTACAACTTTAAACGGTCAGATACGCAAACAACTGCTGGGGATTTAAAGCAGGTAAACGTCTACACCAAATCTCACTATTGTGTCATTCCAATTAAACGGAACAGTATAAATAAAACATTCCATACCAGGCAATACCATTTAGAAAAAGCTCAAAGATACTCATGAATATATGTATATAAACAAGACAGCATTCACAGAGCGCAAACAACCAAAAACACGCAACACAAAACAAACAAGAAGTGCGCATACGACATCAAAAACATAAAATGGTTTAAAATAGTGCTACCGCCTTAGACCTGTCAGTGGAAAAAAGCAGATTTTAGGATGCACCAAACTCTTATCCTAATGTTATCCCAGTAAAACGGGACAGTGTAAATAAATAAATTTACGCCACGCCATAATCTCTAACAAACTAGCCAGCAATATAAATATGGGAGTTTTTGTCACTGACCGTTGAAAGGTGATAATCTTGTTGTCAACCCGTTTGTGTTTGTGATGTCATATGCCTTGCTTCTAATAAACATTGTACTTGTCATTTGTCTTATGCGTGTTTTTAGCTGACTGTATTCTGTGACGAGTACATTTTCTGTTCTAACTTGATATTTTACGACAGTAAGACAAACAGTTAACATTTTAGAGATGATTGTTTTGGTGGAGAATTTTAAATAATTATGTATAGGTTTTAAAACAACAGCATGCTCAGTTGGGGGAACTGGTGAATACGAACTAGTGATCGAGAGTTCCAGGAAAAAGGTAAATAATTGTAGTATAAAAGAGTATGAGAATGGACCTTTGGCAACGGCTGAACACGATAAATAGGAAATATTACAGTCTCGGTTTGATTGAGACGGTAGTGAAATATGCTTACTTCCGTTCACGCCCACTAGTCCCGGGTTGAGCAGAACTCAAAATTCATAAAATCAGTAGTACAGAATATTGACCATCCCGAACACAGCATGCATACGGCGGTTGACATGCTATTTAACTGTCATTGTTCCATGTCCAGAAGCGTATGGTCCCAGTATCTAACAAAATGCCCCGAATAGCAAAATAAAAAAATGAAATTTAGTTGGGAGCAACGGTTATGAAGCCTGCGCATCACAAGTAACAGTCAAAAGACTCAATTAAAAGCAGACAACTATGGGTGGTTAAACAATACTCAGAGCTTTTATCGGCCAGAGTAGTGGAACCACCGAATAGAAATTTAAGTAAGAAAACATTCACATGTGAAAATGTACCAAACGATATCAAAATATATGTATCGGGCTCAGCGATCTCCAAAGATCGAGTGAATAACAGTCCTGATTGCAAGCGCGGGGAGACGTTTTATCAGCAGGAATTGCAGGAATTGAAAAACAAATTTGCTATGCAAATTGTTAGATTCCTGATTTCAAACTGCGAAATGAAGATATAGGGCTCACAGTTGAGAGAGTTAGCTAATTGAAGTAGTAACAAAGTATTGGCTAACGCCCCAGCCACAAGATCATACATGTTCGAGATACATTAAACGTTACCTGCCTTTTAAGTAGTAGATATCATTATGTGGTCATCATGTGGTCCGTACTCTGTCGGGTCATGGCACAATTAAATAGGAAAGCGAAGTGTAAATGAGCAACCAATAAGATTTCATAACGATAGGATCATGACCTCTCGGATAAATGTTTGAATAAAGATTGTATGGAAGAGATTATGACCATGGCTTTATAAGGGTTACAATAAAAGCATTTTGTAAATGTTTTACAAAGTGTATGGTAACAAAAGCAGAAGCGAGTTAAATGAAATGTATAGGTTGATTAACTTCTTGCTTCTGTCCAGTAAACTGGACCCTGATGTGACAAAATAGTTTCTAATTACTTCAAAATGATTTTCTTAATATCACTTTCCCTTGTTAAAATAACTCATGTGATAATATGAATTAATAAATCCATCTAAGGCAAACAATAGTACTATTATGTTATGGATATAATGTCAGTTACTGTGTTAGTGGATAATGCATGGACCGTATCTACATATAACAATGGTCTACTTGTGCACGTATTTAAATTCTGATACAAATCTTTGCAAGTGCTAAAGGTAATCTAAAGGTGTTTTGTTGTATAGAAAGGGCATATTTTAATGTGCGTGTTTACTATATAACTTCAGAGTGTCTCCACAATGACCTACTTTGCCCACGACCGTATTGTGGAGCATATACTTGGTCAATTCTATAAATGTGATTATACGCAGTTGACGTACATCTGTAATTTGTGAATAAAAAAAAGCATGCATCAAGTCGTTTAGCTAATTTTAACAATAAATTAAATATAATCAAATACATAAAAAACGAGTTATACATTGTAAGGATGCAGACCATTACAAAGTTCACATTTAACAAGATGTAAAATAATATCTTATATGAGTTTCTTCGGAAAAGCATACACCTACTGCCATATGCATTGAGGTTCATGAAGTTACGAAATCCTTTTCTATATCCGTATAATTTAATCAAACTACATCGTATACTTTAGGAAATATATATAATTTGCATATCGTTTTATTTAAAACAATGCCATTTCTCTCCCAATATGCTCATCTCGAGGAAACAATAGTATCAGGGCGAATCATCATTCTTGTTATAGATTTTGCTAATTATTTTACCAATTTCAATAGAGAGGAGTACATCGAGAAAAGACGCGTCAGTTTTAGAAATAATAGCTTTGTTAAGTTGACGTTCTTTATGATATATATTAAATATAGTAGAAAAATATGGTTGTCAATGTTCAATATGACATCCAGATACATAGATACAGAGCGGTGTCAATAAAGGCTTCAATAACATCTGCCTGGGTATCTGGTGAAAGAGCAACCATTTTAACTACCGTTCATAAACAATCAATTAAACGGAGACTGCAAAACTATTTGTATTTATCGTGTTTGGCGATTTCCAAATTTCATATTTCATTCTATGTTTGCTTGCGATTATTAAATGCTGCTACTTTGTTTCTCTTGTTTGTGTTTTTTGCTTCCAAGGGATCATCTTTTCAGTATTTATTGACATTAACACTAGCGTTTGTTTAGTGCTGTGTGGCGGCCGTAAAACGTCGCAACGGCTAAAAATCAGTAGTGTTATTATTTACTGGTCCTTTGTGATCATCAAGCCCATTCTGTGCTGCTTTAAAGTACAATATCTATTAAGCCGGTACTAGGAGGCGTGAGAAGTGTTGCATCTTATAATTACCTCTATGAACAGACTCAATAAAACCGCGTCTGCTACTTTTCTCTCTTGTTTCTGTTGTTGCTTCCAAGAGATCACCTTTTCAGTATTTATTGACATTCACACTAGCGTTTGTTTAGTGCTGTGTGGCGGCCGTAAAACGTCGCCCGACTACAAATCAGTAGTGTTATTATTTACTGGTCCTTTTGGATCATCAAGCCCATTCTGTGTTGTTTTAAAGTAGAATATCGCTTTAAGCCGGTGCTACATGTAGGAGGCTTGAGAGGTTTTGCATCTTATAATTGCCTCTCATGAACAGACTCAATAAAGGATATAAAAAGATCGGACAGGGAAAGTATAATTCAAGGAGGACAATCAACCACAAAACACAGAAACAAACACGCAAACAGACAAACAAGAAGGCAAAAGTAATAATAAATGCAAACGACATCACAAACACAAAAGGGTTGACAATAGGGCTATCGCCTTGGAACGGTCAGTGACAAAGTATGCCACTGGGGGTTTAAACCGGTTCTAGGGTGCACCAAACCTCACATTACCCTACTGTCATCCCATTAAAACAGGACAGTGTAAATAAAGAAATCCCCGCCATGATCTAATCTCTGACCAACAAGGCAGCATCAATAGGCAATACAAGTAAAACACAAATATGCTCGTGTAAATATAATAAAAGAAAAAAACAATAAAAAAAAACAATAGCCTAGAAAACCACAATGAAGTTACATTAATTTAATGACTTGCCAGAAGCCGTAGCAACAAGAGAATAAACCATTAAGGGCACGACAAAAAAGATCATAGACAGACATCAAACGCCACCGTCTCAATGGGCTTTAGGTAGGCGTCATCATAGGGTCCATAGCCTGTCCGGTCATCGTACAATTAAAGAGGAAAGCATAGTGGCGAACTGTAAATGGGTCCACCACCAAGCATGCATTACGTTGCAAAATAATAGGGTCATAACTTCTTTTGATAAACTTTTTAACAAGTTTAATAAAGATAGTATGAAAGTGATCATGACCAAGAATCTTCCGAAGTTTATAAATCACATCACCACAGAAGTCAGGTTGTGATAGTTCATGTCGCAGAAGAGTCTTTAAATTAATTTTATATTTGGAAAGAAGATCAGCGTTTTACAACGTTAATGGTAACGGTAACCCTGATTGAGTAGCTTTTTAGTTATACAAAGATTACTAATATTAAAGTCCTCAACTCGAGTACAAACTCTTGAAAAACGAATAAGTTGAGACACATACACCCCATAAGAAAGAAATAAAAAAGGATCGGACAAGGACAGTAGCATTCAAGGAGGACAGTCAACCACAAAACACAGAAACAAACACGCACACAGACAAACAAGAAGGCAAAAGTAATAATAAAAGCAAACGACATCACAAACACAAAAGGGTTGACAAAAGGGCTACCGCATTGGAACGATCAGTGGCAAAGTAGCCACTGGGGGTTTTAACCGGTTCTAGGGTGCCACAAACCTCACACTTACCCTACTGTCATCCCATGAAAACAGGACAGTGCAAATAAAGAAATCCCCGCCATGATCTAATCTCTAACCAACAAGGCAGCATCAATAGGCAATATAAGTAAAACACAAATATGCTAGTGTAAATATAATACAAAAAAACAACAGCCTAGAAAGCCACAATGAAGGTACTCAATGACTTGGCAGAAGCCAGAGCAACAAGAGAATAAACCATTAAGGGCTAGACAAGTGAGGATAATTACCAATGTCAAAATTAAAATCATCTATCTTGTCATAGATTTTGCTAATTATTTCACCATTTTCAATCGAGAGATCTAAATCACGAAAGGAAGCGTTATTATCAGAAATATTAACTTTGTTAAGCTGAACTTGTTAGGATAAATATTATCAACCATAATTGGAAAGAAAGGGTTGTCAATGTTCAACATGTCATTCAGATACCGAGAGGTGTCATTAAGGGCTTCAATAACATATGCCTGTGTATCTGGTGAAAGACTCACATGAAATCTCTTTCATAGCAAACTAAAACAAGTCTGCGACAAGTGGTGCACAGTTCATACCCATAGGGATACCAGCAATTTGTCTATAAACGGTGGTTCCTTAAAATATTATCTAATAGAAAGATGAGTGCTTCACAAACTTCATAGCAATTCCACATATATATAATATAATTGTCTAAACTGCTGTTAGTAAAAAACGCTTTAATATTATTACATGCCAAAAATGTAGTATTTTCTCTAGCGAATGTTTTTTGAATAAGAGAATTTAGCTTGTCTTTAATAAGGTGATGTGGTAAGGTTGTATATAGTGTAGAGGTCATAAGCGCTTATTGATCTTTATTGAAAATTTTATAAAGAACGTCTCCTGAATTTTTTATAGACCGAAATAAATTAATCCCAGAGTTTTCGTAAGTTTTATCACAATATAGTTTAACGTGATCTTTAACGGCAGGAAGACAAGAAGTTAAAAGATTGGAGATATTTGTTGTGATGCAGGCACTAGAATTCGAAATAAAGCGAGCCTTTTACGGATTATTATGCAATTGAGGAATCCAGTTCATAGTAGGCAGTTTATTTTGCTTATCGTTTACACCAGCCTTGAAAGTAGTGCACCGAATGATATGTGCGGAAACAACATCTTCCTCAGTAGAATTAACTGGAGTATACTAATTGGTGCTGCCGAGTTCCAGAGATAAAACATTGACGTAATGTAGGCGTCAAACACTAATTACATTATTATCTGCTTTATCTGCAGGAACCAAAACAAGTTTATTATGAAATTTCTGAATTCCCGATTTTAAATTACGAAAGGAAAACCTAGGTCTCGGAGGAAGTAAAGAGGGGTTAGCATTATAAAAGTTAATACGTGTATCTATAATTGACTTTTTCCAAGTAGAAAGCGAGTTTGGGTCCGCATGTTCTCTACGACACCATTTTATACTAAAATCTTCAATGGAGTGGGCGATCTGGGCACGACCGGCATTAAAATCAATAGTTGAAGGTAATCTATATTTAGGACCTTTCGAAAACAAATGCCGAATACGTTTATCAACAATATCAAAATTACTAGTGATGACATGACCTGCTGGAGCATAGCAAACTTTTGATGTGTTTGCATTCAAACCGTGTCTGCTACTTTTCTCTTTTGTTTGTGTTTGTTGCTTCCAAGGGTTCACCTTTTCAGTATTACTGACATTCACACTAGCGCTTGCTTAGTGCTGTGTGGCGACCGTAAAAAGTCACCCAGACTACAAATCAGTAGTGTTATTATTTACTGGTCCTTTGGGATCATCAATTCCATTCTGTGTTGCTTTAAAGTAGAATATCGCTAAGGCCGGTGCTAGGATGCCTTTCTGAGGTGTTGCATCCTACATATAATTACCTCTCATGAACAGACTCAATAAGACCGAGTCTGCTACTTTTATCTCTTGTTTGTGTTTGTTGCTTCCAAGGGATCACCTTTTCAGTATTTATTATCTGTGTCAATAAATGTTTGTGCCAGCTTTTTAAATTCAAATAATTGTATGACAACTTTAATCCACAAAAAAACAGAACATTGTAAACTGATTAGCATTAGTGTTTGTTTAAAATCATACAGCTAAGAAACTGAAGTTTCCGCGAGTATATTTCGGAATTGTTTGCAAATTGAACACAATACAACAACAGCGGCGGCATATTTACATATAACAAGAATCATACGGATTATTATAAAATAATACAAGACAAATACATGTTATTGGTTTTGTTTGATAAAAGTAAAGCATGTTTTATTTCACATAGTTGTCATTAGAAGGTTTTGAAACAAAGCACATAACTTGCCGTAACTTAAAATATAGTTGACATATGTTCATGAAATTCCACATATATATTCATCTTACAACAAGGAATGTTTTAGTGCCTCCACCACAACAAACATCTCCAAACTTTTAACTTCTGTCTTACTGCCGTTAAAGATCACGTTACACACTATTGTGTTAAAACTTATGAAAACTCTGGGATTAATTTATTTTGGTCTATAAAAAAATCAGGAGACATTCTTGATAAAGTGTGTAATAAACGTCAGGCTTCATCTATTAGTACTTATGACTTCTACCCTATATACAACCTTACCACATCACCTTATCAACGACAAGCTTATTGCTCTTATTCAAAAAACATTCGTTAGGGAAAATATTACATTTTTGGCCTGTAATAATATTAAAGTGTTTTTTACTAACGGCAGGTTAGACAATTACTCTATGTGAAATTGCCAAGAAGTTTGTGAAGCACTCATATTCCTATTAGATAATGTTTTCGTGAGGTATAAATCGACAGTTTATAGACAAATTGTTGGTATCCCTATAGGTAAGAACTGTGCACCATTTGTCGCAGATTTGTTTTTATATTGCTATGAAAGAGATTTCATATTGTGTCTTTTAACAGATACACAGGAATATGTGACTGAGGCCTTTAATGACACCTCTCGGTATCTGGATGATATATTAAACATTGACAACCCTTTTTTTTCTACTATGGTTAATAATATATACCATAAATAACTTCAATTTAACAAAGCTAATATTTCTGATACTTAGGCTTCTTTTCTTGATTAACATCTCTCCATTGAAAATGGTGAAATAATTAGCAAAATATGTGACAAGAGGGATGATTTTAATTTTGATATTGTTAAGTATCTCCATTTAGATGGGGATGTTCCCCGAGCAACTTCTTATGGGTCTATGTGTTTCAACGTATTCGTTTTTCTAAAGCTTTTACTCGAGTTAAGGACTTTAATATTCGTAATATGTGTATAAATAAAAAGCTACTCTGTTACCGTTAACATAAACTTCGTAAAACCTGTGCAAACCTTTTTTATCGTAACCCTGATTTTCTTTCCAAATATAAAAGTAATTTAAGAACTCTTATGCGACAAGGAATATCACAACCTGACTTCTATGGTGTCGTGATTGACAAGCTTCGTAAAATCCTTGGTCATGATCACTTTTATACTATCTTTGTTAAACTTGTTAAACGGTTTATCAAAAGAGGTTATGACCCTATCATTTTGCAACGCTTGGAGATGGACCCATTTACAGTTTGCCACAAGGCTTTTCTCTTTGATTGTGCGATGACCGGACAGTGGAACCTATGATGACGTCTAACTAAAGCACAAAAGGACTGTGACTTTGATGTGTGTCTGCAGTCTTGTCTTGTCGTGCCCTCAATGGTATATTCTCTTGTTGCTCTGGCTTCTGCCAATTCATTGAGTACCTTCTTTGTGGCTTTCTAGGCTATTGTTTTGTTTTATATTTGTATATACACGAACATCGTTGTGTTTTACTTATATTGCCTATGAATGCTGCCGTTTTGGTTAGAGAATAGTTCATGACGGGGTCTTCTTTATTTACACTGTCACGTTTTAATGTGTTGACAATAGGGCAAGTGTAAGGTTTGAAGCACCATAGAACCTGGTTTAAACTCCCAGAGGCTTTTTGTGCCACTGACCGTTCCAAGGCGGTAGCCATATTGTCAACACTTTTGTGTTTGTGATGTCTGATTTGGCCCTTTATTCATCTTTAAATTTGTTCTTTGTTTCTGTAACTGTTTATGGTTCACTGTCGTCCTTGAATGCTGATTTTCCTGTTCGATTTTTATATCTATTTTTGCCCATGACCAATATGTTTATTACAGTTTAACATACAACCTAACCAAGCTCATAACTAACTATAACTTGAGAAGTATTTGACCTATTTACATGAAACTTGACACACACTTTCATCTTAACCAAGGGAATGTCATTGCATATGTGCAATAACTCTGAATTTCATGTTGGCACAATTATGCCCCTTTTCAAAAAACACGTTAACCTGTATCCTAACCTAGCTCATAACTTGGTAAAATATTGGACTATGTTCATCTATCGGTCGTTTTCAAACCTACATTAGCTTTGCGAATTTCGAGAATAGCAACACTGTTGATTTTGACACATGTCGGTTACAGGGCAAGGTTGTGGTTGCTCAAACACATACACATTGCCATTGATAAGAAAAAGAAAAATTACTCTGACTATTTTGACGCATATCGTTACAGCTCAATGACGTAGTTGATAAAATACCACTCTTCCACCTTTATTTATTTTCTGGATCTCAAATTCCGTTAATATCAAACAATTGTTTTCAATTATTTATGAGCATTGCCAATTTTGACACAGGCCGGTTAATGCATTTTTATATTTGTATGTTTATTGTTTCTAATTTCTCTAGATGCGGATTTTATTGATATATATTTCCTTTGGATGAGATGCACTTGTTATTTACACTTTCTTGCTAATTTGGACACAGAAACAGGACAATAGCGAGGTTGTGTACGTGTAACATCTATTTAAGCTAAGTAGTAGACCATATTGCCTTCTGACCGTTCCAAGCCGGTAACCCTGTCTTCATCACCATTTGTATTTGTATTGTCCTTTTCATTGCATATTTCATGCATTCTTTGTGTGTGGTAAAGTGCGGACCTACGGTGCCATTGCCTTTGTGTGCTGTGCTTTCAATACTTTTTCTTAGATTTTCAAACATGCATATACATACATCTTCAAGACTTAAACATAGCAATTAACCAAAAAACGAGGATTGTCAATCGTTTTAAACCAAAAGCGGCTTTTTTTGCCACTGACCGTTCCAAGACGGTAGCCCTATTGTCAACCCTTTTGTGTTTTTGATGTCTTATTTGGACTTTTATTCATCTTTAAATTTGTTCATTGTTTCTCCGTGTGTTTGTGGTTGACTGTCGTCCTTAAATGCTGCTTTTCCTGTCTTTTATATCTATATTAAACAAATAAATACTTTTAAATCTAATAATAAATTAATCACATTTATTTAATTTTGAAAGACAGTATTCTTATATACATTAACAAATGATAATTGAGAAATTTGAATATTGTGTCTTCATCGTGTACAGGAAAATACCATAGAAGGGTAACAAATATGAATTTTCAATAATGTTACCATCGATACAAACATTTCAGTTAAATGTATTTACCACAGTTATCATGTGCACAACACTAATGTTAAAGTCGCACACTAATTGTGTTATTAATATATAGCAAATGTCCCACAGGAAGGGTGTGTGGGTGGTGGGGAAACGACTCGGCAACAATAACGGCGGCCATTACCTTATACACACTCTTTAAAACGTGTTCATTCTTTTGTTTAAGAAAGTTATATCGCATGTGTGATTGGCATATCTTCAGAAAGTTTGATGATGATGAGATTGCATATTTAATATCAAAGTGTCCCATATTCGACCCACCATTTTCGTATCTGGCATAATACATTTCAAATCTTAACTAAAAAATTCGAATTCGGGTTTAATGCATCAAATGACTAAAAAGTCGATATGCTGGCACTAAAATATAAACGAAAATTCCAAGAGAGATTGTCTTTTTTGTCATTTTTCTCCAGCACTTATTGTTTTAATTTAGACAATAAATCCCCAAGCAAATATAAAACAACTGATTAAATAATTTCGCAGAAGAAAATATTACATTATACTATATCCGATTTTTAATTTGTATGTGATTGCGACATTATTTAGCTCATTGTCGTCTATTTGTTTTGTAAACACTGTATCCTTATGAAAGTCAGTGAACTCATTTAACTTCCTATTAAAAACAGATCTTAAAACGTATTATAAATGTAAAGCAAGGTATTGCAATTGTTTTCTTGTATTGTCAGTGTGAAAATATTCTATAGGAAACAAGTTGTTAAAATGTGTAGATAACTAGATATAAAAAAAGAGTATAAATCGAAATGTCTTGCAAAATAGTGTTTAATACCCTGTAGTAACTATTATGTGTAGGTGCGACTAGTCCAGCGGTTCGAGTTTCTTCCATGTGTCAATACGGAACATAAGCAAATGAATCAAAAACAATATAAAGTTTCATTTTAAAAAGAACGGCTTGCCTTGTTAGGTAACTATAATGAGGAGACAGGGGCAAAAGGGGAATCTCGCAACATATTTCGTTTCAGTACTGTTAAGACCATTTCGTTTATAACAGCATAACAAAATAAGCCTCGATCTTGTAATATCAATAACTTTGACACCAACGTGTCAAACCTATAAACTAGTGGACCCGTCCATGGTCGAATCAGTAGACTGCTTCACTATGCATGTCCCGGTTCACTCAAACAAGCCTTAGCCGTGGACTACCCAAAATATGGAACACGCATATTCACAATATGAAAATTACATTGTTTCATTAAAACAAGAGAAGGGAATGGTCTTGGAATCTCCATTTAAATAAATCGATACAAACGTCTCAACCCTATCTCCATAAGTTGACCCTTCCTTGGGGCAATAATTCCGAAGAATCCATAGTTTAGCGAAGGTAAATGATATTGAAACAGATATATGTTTTAATTGAATCTCAATAGATTTACTGGCAAAAATATGAAACACGCATAGTGACAATATGAAAACGAAATTGTTTCATTAAAATACAAAAGTGAATGGTCTTGGAATCTCAATTTAAATAAATCGATACCAACGTGTCAACACCTATCTACAGAACTGGACCCTTCTTTCAAGTTGTGGGCAGGGTACCGGTTATTTTCTTTTCAGTTTTAAGAAGGGAACCGGTTACTTCCTGTGAAAAACAAAAATCAATACATAGGGTATCACATAAGGAGCAAGCCAATTAAAGTGGCCTGGGATATTCTATGTAGATAATGGGATTCTTTCTCACATACTTACATATAACAAGTATACATTAAGGCCAGCACCACCGGATTTATTCTAGACATGTTCACACAACCGTGCCATGCATCGTACTTCTCACTACCATTTTAGGAAGTAAATCAAACTTGGTTTTACGTATGGTGTACGGTAGTCCATATACTCCACTCAATATTACATGTACGACTTAAGATGCAAGAGAAAGCCTAAGTACAAACAAAATGTGTGTAAGTTATGTGAAGCATTATCTTAGCTATATGTGTATACGAAGACCGTCGAAAGTAGCAGCATATAATCATAATTATAAAGAAAGGCACATACAATGCACAATAGTTTCAGTAACAGCTATACTTTATTATTACTTTTGCCTTCTTGTTTGTTTGTTTGTCTGTTTGCGTGTTTGTTTCTGTGTTTTGTGGTTGACTGTCCTCCTTGAATCCTACTTTCCATGTCCGATCTTTTTATATTTCTTTGTATTTATTTTATTAATATGCTAGAGGGTGACTGAGATATTTACCTTTTACCGCAGAATAAATCCATAACGTTTGACTCATTAGATTCATACGCACATCCACTAACCCTGAGGACTTCTTAACAACAGCACTATAATTTAAAAATAAGCTCTTACTACGTGGGTATAGTATTGAGGAATGCGAGACTGCCCAGACACAGGTAGATCACGAAACCGTAACATATACCTACAAAAGGAAAATGAAAATGCAAACAAATGGTATTCCTTACGTCCTTTAACCAACACCTGTACGGAATAAGTCAAGCAAAAAAATCCTAATAGGAAAAAAAGAAACATTTCGAGGTATCGAGGGGGTGGGGGAGGGGGAAGGGTGGGGGTGGGGGTGGGGTTATCTAAGCGATACTTAAGTCCGGGCAAAAGGGCATGGATATTGAATTAGAAATACTAATGTCCGTATTATAAAATGATAATGACTCCGGGCTAACAACTACATAAAAGTCAAAGTCAAAGTCAACATTTTAATCACTTATTAACTCTAAATATTGAAACATGGCTGAATACATTACAAAACATATACAAAACATGTGATAATTACAAATAATAACATAACAAATCAATTACAGCGACCGTCGTCCAACCTGTAAAGCTACGCCACAGTAAAGTAAATAGTTTGTATATTAATGCATAAAAGAGTATGAGAGTGGACCTTTGGAAACGGCCGAACACGACACATACGCAATATTGCAGTCTCAGTATGATTGAGACTTTTCATGAACGTTAGTGAAATATGCTAGCTACCGCTCACGCCCTCTAGCCCCGGGTAATTCAGAACACAATATTCATAAAATCAATAGTACATAAGTTTAACCATCCCGAAGATGGCATGCATATGGCGCTGGACATAGAGATCTTTTCTTCCCCCATATCCAGCGGCGTATGGTCCCAGTTTCTAACAAATTATTATGCTCCGAAAAGCAAATTAAACAAAATGGAATTTAGTTGGGAGCAGCGGTTATAAAGTCTGCGTATCACAAGTAACAGCCAAAATGCTCGTTAACACTATTGTATTATAGTCGGTAATTATATATTTGGTTAATACATGTACTGTGTTAAAAACGGGGTGACCGAGATAATACATGTATAGAGCATGGCCATTCGAGATGACCAGGGCACAACCAATAAGAATGATTGGTAGCTACTAAAGTGTCGACAGCTTAACCTGGATGAAACGCACTTATGAAAGTGCAGGCATTAAAATAAACAGTTAGGGTGATAGGGTTACCTTGTGCTCTAACGAACAATTGGATGTTTGTGTAAGCATCGTTTTGGTCAACTTAATTATGTTGTTTGTTCAGAGACCTGGGGTTGACCATTTCCTCTCAAAGTTCATTAATGACGCACATGAAGGTCATTTTTAGTAACAAAATGGGATATATAATAACTCGAGGCAAGGTGCGGCTGGTACTGTCATCATACGACGGACCAACCCACTAAGAAGCAGATTGAGAAGGTCACCTTGTTTCTGAACAATGGGAGGCTTATATAAGAATCCTGTATCCAGTAGTCTGGAAAGTAGGTTAATTATCTTGTTTATTGCATAATGCTGAGATTTGTACTCTTTGGCTATATTGGACAGATTTGAACCAGTTTCACTAGTTAGTTGCAATATAATTAAGTCCACGTGGGCGTCAGTACTGTACGTCACTAGGATGATATATAAAGGTGGGGTGAGCCAACATTAGTTCAGTTCAGCTTAGATTGAGTTTAGAGCTAGATAGACTCAAGGTTTTGCTTGATGTGTCCCAGTCGGGCGGCGATACCCACTCGGGCAGTCTCTTCTTAGATAAGCTAAGTTGCGCACGGTTTAAGACGATTTATTCGAAGTTACATATTTTACTCTGGTTTCTAATGTAAATATTGTGAAAGTGTAAACGTAGTAGATAGTAGTTTAATAAAATATATATTAAAGACAATTACTTGTGTTAGATATATCACGTCACTATAGTAAAAAAATATAACAATAACAAAATATATAAAATTATAACTCAAAATATCCTACTACGGTATATAAATCATAGCCATGAACATGGAATAAAAAGTCTACAACGTGAGTAATGACCACATTATGTATACTATGTACTTAAAGCATGCAAACTCTGTTAATTCGCATAATAGTCAAATGCTGACTACATAATAATCAAATGCTGACTACATAATAGTCAAATGCTGACTACATAATAGTCAAATGGTGACTACTTAATATCCATGCAAAAGTACAAAGTATAAAATAAATATAATATACCTTATGACATACTAAAATAAAACAGGGATATGGCATTTAACCACGAATATATCGGCTATATAATAAACGTTTTACATGTGATAATCTTCATTATTGTATCAAAAATTATACAAAAGTAAAATGTGGTTTGACAAATATATACGGAGCTTTTAATTACAATAAGATTTACTTAAAGTAATTATAAACAAATGGCACATGTGACAATATGCCACTAATAGATAGGTGGTGGAGACTAGCACATACAGCTACCAATCACATTCAAGCAAAAGGACATACGGACAGGTGGTCCTCTTTAACCTTAATGTAAGGCCGAGTGTCCCCTGTAATAAATAAAAAGAAAATAACGACATATCGAGCTAACCAATGCAGCGTGAGAAGGTCTTGTATCATAGAGAATAGTAATGAAACGGAACATATATATAACGCTGTGGTTTCTATAGGACCCTATATCTCATTTTTACACAAACACTGATTGATCATTCGTCACTGAAAACCTGTTGATACAACCATGTATAATCAACACTCGCCCACGAGGTCAGGTTATGAGAAAACAAGCGCCATACAACAGGGACCACATCCCATAATCGTCCGAAAGCACACTAACGAGGGCTACGCCAGATGATAAACTTCAATCTCAAGTGCCAGTTGTCGTGCGGTCGCCAGTGCCCAGGACGACTTGAAAGTAGCGAAAGACTTGGCAGCCTTCTATGACATATTCCTCCCTAACAAACGGTACACTCTATCGCCTACGCCTAATAACTGCCACACTAATGCCAGGGGTGGATGCTGTCACTGCTGAGATCGACACTATTCTCACCACTAGAGTCGACAAAATAAGGAAGATACTGACTACCCACTGTCAGACACTCCAACCGGATGTGGAGACGCGGATAGAGAACCATCCTGATGTTAATCAAAAACTGATGGAGGGGTTGCACGGTTATTACAAACGTTACAATCGCAGTAGCGGGAAAGCATGGAGGCGATGGTTTTTGTACAGGCAAAACACATGCGAGAGACCATGGGTGCCATGATCAATAAACAATAAGTCGGTTTAAGAAATGCCGACTCTCGAAGAAGAACTTGTCAAACAAAGTATTTAATACCATAGTAATGTTGCATAACCCACACATAAATAAAGGGACATACATAACAATAGATACAAAACCGTATAACGAAACATAGATATACACCCAAAGCAAATTTGCGATAAGCTCCGACGAGTTGCGTCCCTTTCGTGATGAACGCAAATTGGTTTGGATATGTGTAATTTATAACATTTTCCGCCTGATACACATGATATACCATTTTAAAAAACGAATGGCCTTGGTATATGTATCTTAAGAGCCTCCGGATATCTATAAATGCCGCGAATACACACTAAATAAACTACAATATTAGAAGTTTCATCGATAGTTATAAACGACGAATATATAGATATATTAAATAAATAGGTCTCATTTTTGGGATCATTATCTATACGTCGAAACTACACACTGGAGAGAAACAATGTCTGGGGACACAGACAGAACGTACTATCATATAATTAAAAATCGCATAAGCCGACATACACTAATGCAAAATAAAAAAATGGCACACGTCTACTCAAACTACATCAAACATATATCGTGACTGTCGTTACATAAGGAGTTTATCTAATTGAAAATCAAAATTAAAAAATAGGCTAAACAATTACACTAAACAGGTTTACGAAATTTATATATATACTCTAAAATCTATATACGTATATAGTACAGAAAGAGGAATTATTGATGAAATATGCCCTTGGAAGTAAACACTACTAGTGGATTCCAGTATCTCGGTGTTTACATAAAAATGACATTAACATAATTTAATTATTACCCAGTCGAGATCTCGTACACTATCAGATTACTTCCGAAGGGTAATTAAGACGATTACGATAATTAAATCCTGATATATCGGCGGTAATATGGTCAGAATTTTTTTTCACCTTAATCGTGAAATAGTTGACCCCAATGAGTGCGTCAGTTGATACAAATGGAATACTGACTATCAAAAGGAATACTATAGATACAACGAAGGAACCAATTAAGAACAACCACATTACCTAGTGTATACACACCAGCAGCGAGATATTTCATCGCCTGTCCAGACACCGAATGAGTAACACGCACGTTTTCAGATCTGAAAAAAACATGGTTATACAATAACCATAATATACTGTCCATAAGTATACAGGGTTATAAGTAACCGTAATCAACTGTCGTTATTGATACAAACGATACCAACACATTATACTACCTTTATGTAAAACATGCATAAGAACAGTTACACTCGCGAAAGCAATCCCTCGTGCGTAGTTTGCTGACTGGACAGGCATCTTGTTTTGTCAGACACTCGTACCCACCCCACCCAACTCCACCCTATACACAACAATAACTGTAGACATCAGTGGCATCATCGCATAGGTAGGCATTAATAATGGTAGATTAAAAGTCCAAGATGAAATGACCATAGTCAACACAAACCGCGCATTGAAACAAACAACAATTACAAAGGCAAAATAAGAGGCAAGGAATGTGACATAATAAACATAAACAGGTTGACAATAGGGCTATCGCATTTGAAACGGTCCTTAGCAAAAAATACCGCTGGGTGTTTAAATAGAATTTAATTAACATTGTTGAAGTGATACGGGAAATAATTCACTCTTGAGAAAGATTCTTGCGATACAGAAACGAGTGCGGTTTCGCACGAGTTTCTATATCGCAAGAATATTTCTCACGAGTGAATTATTTTCCGTAACACGACAAAAATGTTAATTAAACTATATAATATATATTCTGTGATTAATTTCCTTCCAATCGTCTTTTGACACAAGTATTCCTTCTTCTGTCACTCCTTTGGCGACAGCGCGGAGTAATATCATGACGCACATTTGTGACGTAATATCGTGACGTCTATCGTTTAGTTTATAACATTTGGCTACTGTGCTATCTTGCGCACTAGGCGAGATAGCACAGTAGAGGAAAGGATATGTTATAGTTTTTCTCAAACTAGGAAATTTCTATAATTCATTACAGAATATATAATATAAAAAAATCCTCGTCAGGCTATATCCTCCTGCAAACAAGGCAACATTAATGTGCAATATAAGTATAACACAAATGTGATCATGTATATATATATATGAATTTTAAAAAAACACATGGAAGCATAGAAAAGCCCAAAGCAAGCACTCCATGACTTGGCAGAAGCCAGAGCAAGTCTGAGTCTGTTCCTGAAAGGTATGATGAGAAGCAACACCTCTCACGCCCCTTAGCAACGGCTTAATCGTTATTCTACTTCAAAGGCGCATATATAGGGCTCGTTTATTCCAAAGGACTAGTAAAACTAATAGCAATATATGTAGACGATTTTACTTGATTTAGGACATGGCGGTATGTTATATTATAATGTATATGGTGTGACACATTTCTAAAAGAAGATGTCTGTTAGATAATTAAACAACCATATGTCGATTTTGTTTATTAAAACATATTTTCATGGGCCATATTGTAATACTTTTATTTCGTATGTGTCGTTTTCGGCCGTTTCCAAAGGTCCATTATCATACTATTTTTTATTATAATGTGTTTTAAGTCGTTAAAAAAACAACGTGTTAACCAACATTTGATCGCTATTCAGTGATCTATCTGCTTAGAATAATGTACAAATTGTTAGTGTCTTGGGTCACTATACGATTGTATAAGGAGTACATGCCAATGTAATCAAATTGAGTTTTACCCGATGTGCATAGGAACATATAAAGCATCAGAATTCTCTAGAAATATGCTAATACCAAACAATTGTGTTTTTATCGTCTCCAAATGTAAGGTTTTAATATGAGATAACGGTGGAAATCTGAAAGACTAGCACATTAGTATAGTCTCCTGAACTGCCTTGTAGCGACGAGACAATTGATAAGAGTTTATTTTAAGTGAAACAAATACGACTTAAGAGACATTGTGTCGGGACGAAATGATTTTAATTTACATAATTTTAGAAGCAAAACCTAGAGTGCAATGACCTCGGGATCAGGATATTACGATAAAAGTGAGAATCTAAAAATAACTTGTTGGAAGTAATATAAAATAATCGAACTTTAACTTTGAGTTCACTTTGAGTTTGAATTATCTATAACACCAGTAACAGACAAATTAATTACTGCAAACCTTAACATATAAAAATATAATTATAGCAGATATTGTTTTACAGAATGTTTGGAACATACTTTTTCGGTACTAAATATGCATTACATAAAGTTTGTCATCTCGTGTCCTTAGGAGGATCGATATACATGTATATATTGTTTATAATGATACAATTACATGCTAAATATTCACGTTTAGACAGCTGACATGCAATATGTAATAGATAAAGTCTGGTCTCAGCGAGCTGGCTTATTTAAACACCGAAATGGGCGTAGACCATCGAGGTGTTTAAATAGCCAACGAACTGAGTCAGACTTTATCTGTTTTGTAGCATGGTGTACTTAGTAACACTGTGACGTCAGAGTGACATCCGTACTCTAAATTCCTCTATCTGGTAGTTGTTAGTACGGTATAGTCATGCCCCTGTAGTCACCCTAAATTAAACGATTTAATGGTTTGCATTCAAATATTATGTTTGTTTCTTTTGAGTGAATATGGGATTTATTTTCATCGAGAAGTGAGAAAGCTTATATTCTGTAACAAACAATGCAGCATTAATAAGCAATATAAGTATACCACATAAATGATCATGCGCATATGAATATGAAACACAAAAGCCTAGAAAGTCACAAAGCAAGTACTCAGTGACTTGGCAGAAGCCAGCGCAACAAGGGTAGTTCGAGACAATATATAAGACAAGCATCAGACGCTGGTTTGCATTCAAATATTTTTTGTTTCTGTTGAGTGAATATGGGATTTATTTTCATCGATAAGTGAGGAAACTTATATTCTCTAACAAACAATGCAGCATTAATAAGCAATATAAGTATACCACATAAATGATCATGCGCATATGAATATGAAATACAAAAGCCTAGAAAGCCACAAAGCAAGTACTCAGTGACTTGGCAGAAGCCGGAGCCACAAGGGTACTACAAGACAATATTTAAGATAAGCATATGACGCTACTATTTCTAAATAGCTAGCACCATCTGTTTGTTTATTCAACATAATTGTTTCACCACAAAAAGGTGAGGGTGCTGATCCAACTGTATTGAAGAAATCTCAAGAAGCACGCTAAGTGATTATTTCTATTAACATTTAGAAGCATATATATAAAACAAAGAGAAACATGCTGCTATAGAAACTACAACACCCGAACATAATAGCACGTAAATCCAAAATAAATAAAAACAACTTGCGCAGACAGGCTGGGATAGACGAAAAGCAGAACAAACTGCCAACTATTTACTGGATTCCTAAATTAAAATCCGTATAAGGCCCGATTTATTTCGAATTCTAGTGCATGCACCACCACAAACATCTCCAAACGTGTAACTTCTTGTCTTACTGCCGTTAAAGATCACGTTAAACAAAATTGTGCTAACATTTATGAAAACTCTGGGATTAATTTGTTTTGGTCTATAAAAAATTCAAGAGACGTTCTTGATAAAATGTGCAAAATATTCAGGAGACGTTCTTGATAAAATGTTCAAGAAAAGTCAAGTTTCATCAATAAGCACTTATGACTTCTCTACACTATATACAACCTTATCACATCACATTATAAAAGACAAGATTGCTCTTATTCAAAAAACATTTGCGAGGGAAAATATTACATTTTTGTCCTGTAATCATATAAAAGTTGTCTTTTACTAACGGCAGTTTAGACAATTACACTATATGGACTTGCCAAGAAGCTTGTGAAGAACTCAACTTCCTATTAGATAATGTATGGAACGACCGTTAATAGACAACTTGTTGCAATCCTATGCAACTAATTGTGCACCGCTTGTCGCAGATTTATTTTTTATATTGCTATGAAGAAGATTTTATGTTCAGTCTTTCACCAGATACCCAGTCAGATGTTATTGAATATGGATATAAAAAACGAACAGGAAAAGTAGCATGCAAGTACGACAGTCAAATTTAATGACACCTCTCGGTATCTGGATGACATATTGAACATTGACAACCCTTTCTTTGCTACTATGGTTAAGGATATATACCCTAAAGAACTTCAGCTGAACAGAGCTAATATTTCTGATACTAACGCTTCTTTTCTCGATTTACATTTCTCCTATACAAATGGTGAAATAATTAGCAAAATATATGACAAGAGAGATGATTTTAAATTTAATATTGTTAATTATCCCCATTTAGATGGAGATGTTGCCCGAGCAACTTCTTATGGGGTATATGTGTCTCAACTTATTCGTTTTTCTAGAGCTTATACTGGAGTTGAGGACTTGAATATTCGTAATATTTGTATAACTAAAATGCTACTCCATCAGGGCTACCGTTACCATAAATTTCGTAAAAACTTTGCACACTTTTATTATCGTAACCCTGATCTGCTTTCCAAATATAATGTAATTTAATAACTCTTCTGCGACAAGGACTATCACAACCTGAATTTTATTGCGATGTGAATTAGAAACATCGTAAGATCCTTGGTCATGATCACTTTCATATTATCTTTGTTATATTTGTTAAAAAGTTTTATCAGTCTCAATCAAACCGAGACTGAAATATTTCGTATTTATCATGTTCGGCCGTTTCCAAATGTCCACTATCATACTCTTGTATATAGCACATTGACGTTGCTTGTGCAGTGTGACGGCAGTAAAACGTCTCCCCGCGCTTGCAATCAGGACTGTTATGTATTCGATCTTTGGAGATCTCTGAGCCCGATACTTATATTTAGATATCGGCTGTACATTTCCAAATGTTTTCATTTTTTTCTTTCTTAAATTTCGATTCGCTGGTTCCACTACTCCGGCCGATGAATGCTCTGGGTATTGTTTAACAACCCATAGGATATCATGTCTGCATTTTAATTTAGTTATTTGACTGTTACTTGTGATGCGCAGGCTTCATAACCGCTGCTCCCGACTAAATTACACTTTGTTTATTTCGTTCTTCGGGTCGTAGAATTTTATTAGATACTGTCCATACGCCGCTGGACATGGAATAATGGCACTATTGATTTTATGGATATTGAGTTCTGCTCAACCCGGGGCTAGGGGGTCTGAACGGTAGCAGGCATACTTCACTACCGTTCATTAACAGTCTCACTCAAACCGAGACTGCAATATTTCGTATTTATCGTGTTCGGCCGTTTCCAAAGTTCCACTATCATACTATTTTATCAACAGGGGTTATGACTATATCATTTTTCAACGCACTGCATGCTTGGTGATGGACCCATTTACAGTTCGAGACTATGCTTTCCTCTTTAATTGTGCGATGACCGGACGGGCTGTGGACCCTAAGATGACGCCTACCTAAAGTCCAAACGGACCCCGGGCTAGAGGGCGTGAGCGGTAGCTAGCATATTTCACTACCGCTCATGAACAGTCTCAATCAAACCGAGACTGCAATATGTCGTATGTGTCGTGCTCGGCCGTTTCCAAAGGTCCATTATTATACTCCTTTTTTGTCGCGCCCTCAATTGTTTATTCACTTGTTGTTCTGGCTTCTGCCAAGTCACTGGGTACCATCTTTGTGGTTTTCTAAGCTATTGTTTTTTGTATTTATATATAAACGACCATCTTTAAGGTTTACTTATATTGCCTATTAATGCTGTCTTCTTGGTTGGAGAATAGTTCATGGCGTGTAATTCTTTATTTACACTGACAGTAGGGTAAGTGTGAGGTTTGGTGCAACCTAGAACCTGGTTTAAACTCCCAGCGGCCTTTTTTGCCACTGACCGTTCCAAGGCGGTAGCCCTATTGTCAACCCTTTTGTGTTTGTGATGGTTTATTTGGCCTTTTATTTATCTTTAGAGTTGTTCTTTGTTTCTTTGTGTGTTTATGGTCGACTGTCGTCCTTGATTGCTACTTCGATGTTTTATATCTATCTTTGTTATTTATTGTATGTGTGTCAGTTACATTAACAACGCAGATAATAGAAGACGACGAGCATAGATCTGTATTTAAGTCATTCCTAGTGCAATTACCTACGCTGACTTGTACGTCAACCAATAGATCTAACTACTTGAAGAAGTATAGTATTCCTCTAGTTCATCACATAACATGGATATAGGGAGTATATTAAATGTAAAAATAAAAGTCGAACGGAAAATGTAGCATTCATGGATCATAGTAAGCCGAAAACGCGCACAGAAACAACCAACAATTATAAAGATGAATAAAATGTAAGATATGCCATCACATACATAAAACAGCTTACAATAGGTTCTAGGGTATATCAAACCTCACACTTACCCTATTGCCATCCCCAAAAAAGGGAAAGTTGTAAATAAAGATATTCCCGCACAGGTTATATTAACAACAAGGCAGCATTAATAGGCAATATAAGTAAAACAAACAGATGATTACGATATATGAATACAGAAGCCTAGAAAGCCACAAAGCAATTATTTATTGACTTAGCAGAAACCAGAGCAACAAGAGAACAAAGCATGAATGGTGCGATCAGACACAAATTAACACCAGCATCAACAGCTACTGTCCCTTGAGGACTTATGTAAACATTAGGTAGACATTATCATATGGTCGACACTGTCCGGTCACCGCACAGTCAAAGAGGTAAAGTTAGTGGCGAGCTGTCAATAAACATGCAGTGCGTTGCAAAATGTTAGGTCCATTACCCTTTTCATAAGCATTTATTACAACTTTAATAAAGGCTGTATGAAAGTGCTTACACATTTGTTGTGATTTTTTAAGTAAAATAGTTCTATGTTAATGGAAGCAAACATGACTCAGAATCGTCGGGAGTTTTGACGGTTATATTATGACTATATCAATGGAGCATTTTAGCCTGTATATTCTTCTAACTAGATCGTTTAACTGTGTATGTCATCTTCGACGGGATACTGGTATATGGTATGGCTTCTTGCCTATTGTGGCTACTTTTGCTGTTCGTGACTTCATTATAATCTATTTTGTTCATAGGAAACTTAGCAGACATTTCAGTAATATATTGCTTTGTATCATGAAAACTGATAATATGTTCAAAGCTGTTTGTTGTTAAGAAATTGCCTTATTTTTTATTTAAAACATGCCTATCCTAGGTTTTCGAATTGCGCTACCCTTAATCTTATATTTATTTATACATAATGAGTTATAATACTTAACTTGCCAATTAATGCTTCCTTGTTTGTTAGAAGATATAGCCTGGCAGGGATATGTCTATTTATTTATTTGTTTATTGTTTTTTATTTATTCATGTATTTATTTATTACTTATAGGGATGATAATAGGTTAAGAGTGAGGTTTGGTGCACCCTAAACCTCGTTTAAACCCCAGCGGCCTTTAGCCACTGACCGTTCCAACATAGTAGTGTTTGTGATATCCTACACCTTGTGTTTTATTTATCCATAAATTATACTGTAATAGTTGTTTGCCTTTACGCGTGTTTATGGTTGACTGTTATCCTTGAATGCTGCACTTCCTGTTGACATTTATAGCTTCTATATATTATTTGTTGTCAACAATTAACAACATGCAAGAATGCTTGGCTTTGAGCTATTCAAGTCATATTTAATAATAGTAAGAAGAAGAAGAAGAAGAAGAAGAAGAAGAATTATTTTTGTACACAAGGCTAGCTTATCTTCAATTTATCATACTTATATCCGATGCATATACTATCTGGATACTAAAAAAACAAATATTATTCAGCAAACTATACACAACATATGTGCTAAATTCACTAAATAACAACAAGGTGAGAGTGAGATGTGTTGCCCTTATCAACATAAACCCCAAGCGGGCTGCAATCAGTACTGTTATTCATTCGATCTTTGGAGATCGCTGAGCTCGATACTGATAGTTAGTTATCGGTGGTACATTTTCAATTTCTTTTGTTTTCTTACTTAATTTTTGATTCGGTGGTTCCACTACTCCGGCCGATAAAAGGCTCTGGGTATTGTTTAACCACTCATAGGATATGTTGTCTGCTTTTTATACGCAGGCTTCATAACCGCTGCTCCCAACTAAATTCCATTATGTTTATTTTGCTCTTCGGGGCATTTCATTTTATTAGATACTGGGACCATACGCCGTACGACATGGGGAATACGTTAAAGAAGGATAACTCCATGTCCACCGCCATATGCATGCCATCTACGGGATGGTTAAAATTTTGTGCTGTTGATTTGATAAATATTGAGTTCTGCTCAACCCGCGGCTAGAGGGCGTGAGCGGTAGCTAGCATATTTCACTACCACTCATGAACAGTCTCAATCAAACCGAGACTGCAATATTTCGTATGTGTCGTGCTCGGCCGTTTCCAAAGGTCCATTATCATACTCATTGTTTTTTGCCACTGACCGTTCCAAGGTAAGGCATTATTGTCAGCACTTTTGTGCTTGTGATGTCACATGCCTATTTTTGATACCTTTCTATAACGTTGACTCCCAGTCAACTGTTTACGTATTGATCGGGAAAAACGATAGTGCAATCAAAGGGTTTCTAGGGTTCATATACTTACCATGTTTATATATTTTTTTTCAAGCCCTTATGTATGTAAAGTAGATCGCATCGTGATTAAGTCATAAACATTGAAGCGACCGTCCGTTTCAGTTCTCCAAAGTATCGTTAATCCATTCCAGAGATGTCCTTTTTTTCTATCATAGCGTATGTCAGTGAGTGTACATTTAAAGGCCTGTTGGAATAACTACAGCAATAACGAAAGTTTGCCTCGTCGATTTGTACAAACTCGGCTTTTAATATTGAATTATATTGTTTGTCTAGCAGCCGGCGATATTACAATTTTATATTATTCCTTTTGCAGACCTGGAGGTGGGTAACAATGAAATTAACATGATTGAAGTTAAGTTATTTACAATGGTAATATGTTGGTAGTTGTGTGTCATTGTACTCACCGATCAATGTCTGGCAAAATAGCTTTTATATTCATGTTTATTCTTAAAAGCGACAAAGAAATTGTTGAGCTTAAGAATTGTTCTTTTCATGCCAATTACAAAACATTCATACTTCCAATTTGTATTTTATCCTGAAGAGTATTGATTGTGTCTGCTTTGGTGTGCTACAATTTCATAACTACAAGTAAAGCTACCATAATAAAAGAAGAAAATACACGCAAGTAGGTATTAACGTTAAAGAAGAAATGTGGAATTCATAGAAATACGTCAACCAGAAACACTCATTTAAAGGAAACAACAGCCACAAGAATATATATAAACACAGTGTACAGCAAAAATGAAAGTGATAACACTAGACCCGTATGTGTTCTTGATGCTTCTTTTTACCATTGTCATTATTGTTTATGTTAGTGATTGCTTTTAATTGACTTTGATTTGTGAAAGCTTCATTTACGGTTCGACTTTTATACCTACTGTTATTCATTACGTGGTCCGAGTATTAACTTTCATACCCCAACCTCCAACCACTTCTCCAAGAAGCGAAAACGGGGTTGGCTCTGGTTTGAAATGAAACCTTAATTTCGAATTAAAACTTTGCATGTTGTAAAATTAAAACATTTAATTGGTAATTTTAAACAGCTTTTCACATTTGTTCACGAAAAACTGTTTTTAAACGTATTTTAGTGTCGAAATATCCGTTACAAAATTCTGCTAATATAAGCTATCCCATCGCTTAAAGGAATTAAGGCGGGACCACGTAGTGTGTGCCGCACAATGTAATTTAGGGACTTAGGGTATTATGTATCAGTAATGTCTGTCATTTGAGATAATCAAGGAAAACGATGTGTGCAGCCTATTGTCTATGTCATTAAACATGATCTTAACATATACTATTATATATATACGCTTAAATGTGGCCCACTCATATGAGCTATAATTGTATGTATGTATGCGTCTATATGTTAATTGTGCCTCCAGACGAGTGTGTTATGATGTAGAGATACAGTTCATCAACGTGTGTTGAAGCTATCTTTTTTAAGGAGTGAATTCATATGCTTGATTTCTGTGTATCTCGTCAAAGCTAGGCGCCCTGCCGTAGTTCGTCCGAAGGTTGTCTGTCCTTGGTAGTTCACAAATGTTTCTCCCTATATATAATTCTGCTTGTGAACGTGAATCTCTTACGAGATCCCAATTTAGAAAGTTGCCGTAGTGAGTTCAAATTCTCTCCCTTTATTATATTTACTGAATTCACAGTATCCCCAAGATCCGGCACCTTGCATTGTCACTGTCTCAATATAGCTGTGTGTGGTTGAACGCTTCAATGTGGCCCACTCATATGAGCTATAATTGTATGTATGTATGTGTCTATATGTTAATTGTGCCTCCAGACGAGTGTGTTATGATGTAGAGATACAGTTCATCAACCTGTGTTGCAGCTACCTTTTTTAAGGAGTGAATTCATATGCTTGATTTCTGTGTATCTCGTCATAGCTAGGCGCTCTGCCGTAGTTCGTCCGGAGGTTGTCTGTCCTTGGTTGTTTCACAAATGTTTCTCCCTATATATTGGAACGAACAGGATTTAATGAAGTTTGGTATTCTCAAGGAGTAGAAAACATAACGTATTTCATTAATATATTTAAACAACGAATTAAAGATATGTTTGTACAAAATTGGAATGCTGAATTGTCGGATTCCACTAGAGCTAGTACATACAGAATAATATCAGATTTCAGGTTTAAGTATTATCTAGATGTACTAAATATAAAGAAATTTAGAGCTTTTTTTACAAAGACTAAGAGTCTCTAGTCACAGGTTAGAAATAGAAACTGGTCGATGGCATAGACCAAATAAAACACCAAGATCCGAAAGAAAATGCCAGCTATGTAATATACTAGAAGACGAATTTCACTTTGTATTGGAGTGTATTTAACAAATATTTTTGGAAACGGCCAAACATACCAAAATTTATTGAACTTATGACAACAGAAAACAAGAGTTTATTAAAGAAACTGTCCGTTTTCATTTGTAAAAGTTTTAAAAGAAGCGACGACATGTTTTATAAATAAATATCACTTCTCTCCATTTTTGTCCACAGATATAAATGTGTTCTGATCAGTACTTAGGCATATTAATTTAAAAATATATATTAAACACTTATATACTAAATAGTTGTCAAATACTTTTTAACTAGTAACATATACAGATGATCTTGAAACTCACCTATGAAATTATACAAATTGTCATTAACTGGAAAATATTGTGTGTATTTCATATACATGTTTATATGTATGAACTATTTGCATGTGAACTGTTGGGTGTAATGCCTTATGTTTGAATAAAATATCTATCTATCTATCTATCTATACATATATACTATTATATATATATTTTCCATTCAGTGATCACCAGAGGATGTTAAAATATATATTGGATGAGGGTTTTAAAATGCACATATTCATCATCTGAATGGTGTCTGCAAGATGAATCAGTTACAGTAGATTACTCACGTTCTGGTGTTTAGTTATTATGACTAATGGGTATTTGTCGTGTCGGTATGATGCGGATTAAATACACATTTGGCCGATAAACACGTATTTCCCAGCCAGGGAGTCTGTAGGTAGCTAGCTAACATGGTATTATGTGGATTGCTTAAGCACATTTATTTTATTCAAGACAACGACTAGACTGTTCCCCTTTTTGTAACAATAAATTAAATAGATATAGCCTGATATGTAAATGTTCTATGTTTATCATGATATATCGTTGTACGTGTATATAGATATATCGTAATATTTATCCTTAAACATACCATAAAAGTAAATATAAAAGTGGAACAGTGAAAGTAGCATGCATTCATGGATCACAGTCAACCAAAAGCACGCACAGAAACAAACAATACTGTAAAGATGAAAAAGTCAAGATATAACATCACACACATAAAAGGGTTGACAGAAAGGCTGCCACCTTGGAACGGTCTGAGGCAAAAACGGCCGCTGGTATTTAAATCAGGTTCTAGGGTGCACCAAACCTCTTACCCTATTGTAATCAAGATAAAACGGGACAGTGTAAATGAAGATATCCCTTCAGGTTATATTCTCTAACAAACAAGTCAGCATTGATTCCCAATATAAGTATAACGCATAGATGATCATGTATGTATGAATATATAAAAAAGCATAGAAGGCCACAAAACAAGTACTCAATGACTTGGCAGAAGCCAGAGCAACAAGAGAACACACAATTAAGGGTATGACAAGACAGTGTTTAAGCCAAGCATCAAACGCTAACATCCTTTGAGGATTTAAGTAGACATCATCATAGGGTCCACGTAGGATCCACAAAGCTCTTGTATATATGAATATAAAAATAAACAAAATCCTAGACAGCCATAAAGCAAGTACTCAATGATTTATTAGAAGATTGAGCACCAAGAGAATAAACCATTAAGGACATGGCAAGACAATATTGGAGCAAAAACATCAAACGTTACCGGCCTCTCAGAATTTAGGTAGATATCATCATAGGGTCCACAATCTATCCGGCCATCGCATAATCAAGGAGTAAGCATAATGGTGAACTGTAAATGGGTCAACCACTAAACATGCAGTGCGTTGCAAAATACTAGGGTCATAACCTTTTTATAATTATAAATACTGAAAAAGTGTTATATCAGGGTTACAATAATAACATGTTGCAAAGTCTGTTTGACGTTTATGGTAACGGTATCCCTGATGGAGTAATTGTTTAGTTGTACAATGGTTACATAGTTTAAATGCCTCAACTCGATTACAAACTCTAGTAAAACGAATGTCTCGACTGCAGACGTTCATGTAAAAAGATATTTTGGCCCTTTTTCATGAAATGGTTGAGCTGAGAAGCGTGCTCTTTTTTTAGTTATTAACACAGTGGAATTTATATGTCTTGCAAATAATAACATATACGTTTTCCCCTAATCCCCTAAATACCCTCTTTTTTTTAAAATAGTTTATTTCTTTTCAAATATATATAGTCTTGTTAACGTTAAATTGCAATCACGCTGTAAACGAATGTTACATTATGTGCGTATACATGTATGACATCTCTTACAGACACGCTATTAACTAACAGTCTTACTCTATTAAACTGGTTTTTGACTCGTGTTAAAGTAGCTATCCCGCCAACAACAGTCACATTTTACGAAATATATACACCATTTCTAAACTTACTGACGACAAGGTATATATATAACTTACTTATTTGTCGTTTTGCGTGTTTTTGTGCTTACTGTGTTCTGTGAAGGCTTCATTTCCTGTTCGACTTTTATACTTACTTTTACATATTTTGAGACTCCAAATGATATAGACACAATATAAACGGTTTAACCAGTCAGGCTAAACCGCAAAACTGGAGCGTCAAATTAAGAGTAATATTTATTTAACTATTAATGCTGCCTTGTTGGTTAGAGTGTAGTTCATGGCGGGGATTTCTTTATTTACACTGTTATGTGTTTGTGATGTTTTATGTTTGCCTTTTATTCATCTTTAACTTTGTTCTTTGCTTCTGTGTGTGTTTGTGGTTGACTGTCGTCCTTGAATGCTGCTTTTCCTGTTCAATTTTTATATCTATAATCATATTTAATTGAAGCATATTCCGTCAAGGGAATTTAAGAACCCGTACCTAAATCTTTACGTTTAATCGGCACATATACATTATTATAGGACCTGAATACCTGTATAGAGGATTGAAAACAGATTTGGTTAGAGAATAGTTCAAAGCGGGGATTTCTTTATTTACACTGCCCCGTTTTATTGGGATGACAGTAGGGTAAGTATGAGGTTTGGTGCACCCTAGAACCTGGTTTAAACACCAAGCGGCCTTTTTTGCCACTGACTGTTCCAAGGCGGTAGCCCCATTGTCAACCCTTTTGTGTTTGGGATGTCTTATTATTGCCTTTAATTCATCTTTAAATTTGTTTAAATCCCCCAGTGGCCTTTTTTTCCAATGACCATTTCAAGGCGGTAGCCCTATTGTCAACCCTTTTTGATTTTGTTTTTTTATTAACATTGCCATTCATGTTTGTCTTTTTACGTGTGTTTTGGTTTACTGTGAAAACTGCATTTCCTGTTCGACTTTTATACTTACTTTTTGTAGTGTAATTTTGCCTATATTTGGCAGAATAGTTACTTCAATATCCGTATTTTTATCGGCCATAGTAGTGGGACCACCGAATAGAATTTTACGTAAGAAAACTAAAACATTTGAAAATGTACCACCGATCCCAAAATATACGTATCGGGCTCAGCGATCACCAAAGATCGAGTGAATAACAGCCCTGATTGCAAGGGCGGGAAGATGTTTTATCAGCAGGAATTAAAAAACAAATTTCCTATGCAAATTGTTAGATTCCTGATTTCAAATTGCGAAACGAAAATATAGGGCTCAAAGTTGAGAAAGTTAGCTGTTTAGAAGTAGTCACAATGTACTGGCAAACGACCCAGCCACAAGATCATTAATCGTTAAAGGCACGACAAGACAACATTTTAGAGGAACATTAAACGTTACCTGCCTTTTAGGTAGTAGACGTCATCATAAGGTCCTCATGTGGTACGTACTCTGTCGGGTCATCGCATTATTAAAGAGTAAAGCGAACTGTAAATGGGCAACCAATAAACTTTCATAACGATAGAATCATGACCTCATGCGAAAAATGTTATGGATAAAGATTGTATGGAAGAGGTTATGACCATGGATTTCAAAGGGTTACAATAATAGCATTTTGCAAAGGTTTTACAAAGTGTATGATAACAAAAGCAGAAACGAGTTAAATGTATATGTTGATTGGCTGCTTGCTACTGTCCAGTAGAGAGATGTAAATCGAGAAAAGAAGCGTTAGTTTCAGAAATAATAGCTTTGGTAAGTTGAAGTTCTTTAGGATATATATTAACCATAGTAGAAAAATAGGGTTGTCAATGTTCAATATGACATCCAGATACAGAGATACAGAGAGGTGTCAATAAAGGCTTCAATAACATCTGCCTGTGTATCTGGTGAAAGAGCAAAAATTTTAACTACCGTTCATAAACAATCAATTAAACCGAGACTGCAATACTATTTGTATTTATCGTGTTTGGCTATTTCCAAATTTCTCATTTCATGCTATTTGTGATTGTGATTATAAAATCTCTATAAGTGTAATCTTAAAGAAGAAAGTAAGCTAGGTTTGTAGGTGGGGGTGGAATTGTTAAAGAAAGTACTCATCTCGGTTGCAGACATTGCACATTTATAAATGTTGCAATGGTAAAAAGGGTATATGTAGACATTTAAGTTGCCAAGATTGGTGATATGTATTGTCTATTGAAATAAATGTTTTTTTATAAAATTAACTGCAGTTTACGGCTCTGTCCAAATGTCTCTCCATTGTTGTTGGGAAGATGATTAGACGGCTGACTTCAAAAACTGAGGATTAAACATCTGATTTACCTCTTTTGGCCATTTTAATTTTATAACATTTTTGTTTATTGGGTTTTCTATCTTAAATTTATTTATACATATTTTCGAATAACCTGACATTCACTAACGACTCCCATATACTTGATAAACGGTAAGAGATGATAATACATTAACTGACGATGCTGTTTATTTTTGTGAAAAAAAAAAGATGATTTTTCTAAAATGGTGATAATGACATTGATGATAACTAGTTTTTGTTTTGGGGGATTGGCAGCTGCTGCACATAGTTTGCCGTTGCTTCCATTCGAGGAAAAATTTCGAGAACTGTGTGTTAGTGTTCTAAGAGAGGTCGTCACCAAATCACGAAAGCATATTTACAGTTTTGAGAGCTAATCAGCGCAATCAATGGCAAGATTGATCGTTGAATAAATGATATATCCCTCTCGACGGCCATTGCACATATTTGAAAAGCACATTCGTATCACTGGCCATTCATTAGCAGCAAAAAGCTAACAGGTGGAAAGGTGGTGATAGAACACTTCACATGCAGTCAAAACGGACAATTGTTAAAATATTCAACAGTCACCGGATTGTCGATTTACCTGTTACCATTTAATAAACATAAGAGCTATTATAGCATAGACAAGTGTAGACAATATATTTTATTTTGTGATATAAGTATTTTTTTAATTTTTTGTTTGTCGACTTTCTTTTTCGAAAGGTTGCTATAAAAGTTATAACATTAGATTGGCAATAACTAAGAACATGTGTTTCAACTTCACCATACTGCGCCCAGCACGTGACCGAAACAGCGCGCACCAAAGCTGCGCATGTACTTTTATTTTGACTATCACCCTGCTATTTACTATCACCCTGCAATATCACCCTCGCGTCAGGCTGTAAAAATTACTCATCGTTGTCTATGTGGATTTAGCATGGGCGTTATTTTTTATGTATAATGTTATTGAAATGTCTCAGTATGACTAGATAAGATATAATGTTTATTTGTAATCGTAATCTTATGTTAACCTTAACCAGTGCAATTATACCTTGCAGTCGTCGAATAGACTGTACCATCTTATAATATCACCGAGGCGATGTACGCAAATTATCGTTTTTATAGGTTATAATAAATTTATTCTGTATAGATTGTAATTTTGCATGGCTTTGTAGTAATTATGTCTGGTAATTACACAGCACTGTCTGGTAGACTAACATGAGAAAACCAGCAAAGTTTCCTACGCACGACGTCAGAAAGTCGTTGGTTATTCGAGGCAAATATATAATTTCTGTTATTACAAAATGTAGACTAAAACATATAATTTAATCGCCATGAAGACGATATATTTTTCAAAAGAATTATTGCTTGTTTAAAATACGTCATTAAACATACACTCTGCTGTATACGAAATATAAGTATAGCTTCTTTATTTGTAAACTGTATATACTTAACTACATGTTAATAAAGTAATTCGCATATTAATTGACATTTTCAATAAAACACCAGATGTAATAGTTTGTTTTAATACATTCAAACAAAATACTTTGCATGGTGGAAGTACACGCGGTGTACTAGCAAGTTAGCTGCTTTCAGAAAAGGCATCCAATGTTAATGACTTATGTAGAGACCATACCGTTATACAAGTTAAATAAATCAAAGATTGTACTACATTTCGCTGATAGTGAATGGTAGTATGCCCTCAGCTAAAAACCAAATAATGTTCTTCAGATTCCATATACTAGTTTTGTTCAGTTTACATATGTTTCTTATCATTATAATGCTAGTCTCTAAAGACGTCATGTTCTAAAACAGCTGAATTATTAAATATTGTCCTCATTCACTCCATCATCAGAACACATTAAAATGTTGTTATATATATGCATAAATTTATAAAACATTTTTATATAAATTAGCTGGTCTATATTTGCAATATGCATGCATTTTATATCAAGTCCAAGACAACTTAATCTCATGTATACAATTCCAAATTGAAGTCAATATTAAGTACTGTGCGCCCTTTATTCTTTGTAGTATATAATGTTAAAGATGAATGGCCAAACATTTTGTAGTATTATCAATTCACAAATTTAACTCTTAAACATCATATAAACATTTCTTGATATTCTCGGAAACAAACATATTGAAAACTAAGTTGTATGTAAAAAATAGTATTATTTGCATGACGTAGATACTACTTTACCACTGCGTGACTGCACAGGGAAATTTTTATTTACCACTAAATATGTCTGTTCACTGATATATATCTTATTTATGTCTTATTTGACTTTTGTCTTAAAGGTCCAAACAAACAAACGAACAATATAACTGTGGCTGTAACACTAAATTGGCTAGGCAAGTGGTTATGAAAATGAGATTAAAATAGTCCAGTCCTCACTCAGCCTGCATTCATATAATGACGAGACGAAAAGTCAACAAAAAAGTAAACAAATCTCCATCTCCACCAGGCTCTCTTCTTACAACATCTTTGAAAACACTCGAATTCAGTACACCTGAACAACTTAAAGGCACCCACTTAACTTCTACTAAAAAGC
This sequence comes from Cyrtodaria siliqua, assembly GCA_037043455.1. Classification (NCBI taxonomy): domain Eukaryota; kingdom Metazoa; phylum Mollusca; class Bivalvia; order Adapedonta; family Hiatellidae; genus Cyrtodaria; species Cyrtodaria siliqua. The sequence continues at coordinate 66,785 of JAWPHD010010346.1, forward strand.
AGGTTAAACGGAAAAAATATTCTCTATTACCATTCTCGCAAAACGTCGAGAAAAAGATACTCCAATCTGTAACTGAATCGTTAGCAAACTGTGGTGTGACGCCGAGGACATAGGGGACGCCGAAGTTGACTTCGACACTGATAAAACCTTGATGAGTAATTTATCTTTTGGAGATGACTCTCAACTGCATTCGGCAGCATTCTCACATCTGCCTGATAGTGAAATTACTAGAATAGCCACCAAAATGAAAGAGCTTCTTCATTCGGATATTACCAATCTAGTTGCTGCGGAAGTTACTTTAAAAACCGCTCACCTCACAGCAGAGATAAGCGCCCTTAAGTCTGCAAATGACGAGCTCAACAAGCAGCTTATTGACCTGCAAGGAAAACACGACGACATTGAACAATATAGTCGGAGGTCGTGCGTTCGAATTGGAAACTTCGCAGAAAGTGCCAATGAAGACACCGAGTCAGTTGTTATGAGGTTGAGCAGGCCAATGTTAAAATTAGTATGGCGGACGTTTCCATCGTGTAAGCAAACAAGACGTCAACAAAGCGAGACCGAGGGATATAATTGTTAAATGTACATCCTATCGTACCCGTACCGCGCTTTTGAAGGAGAGAAAGACTCTGCGAGAGGAAAACATTAATGTCTACCTAAATGAATACTTGACAAGAAATCGGATGTCTCTTGCATTTGAGTGCCATCAGCTAAGAAAGAACATAGACAGCAGCATCCAGAGCACATGGTCATTTGACGGCACCATCTATGTGAAGGACGCGAATGAACGGACGGTACGCATAACAAATAGTAGCGACTTAGAAGTTTTTCGTCCAAAGGTGTGACTTTCATACGTGTCTAGACACCTTAATTAGTTAGTTACGCTCACCATTATGGGACCTACTTGTTATTCTTGGCTGGTCTTAAAAATGTAAATAAATCATATGATTTGTATGAATACATGTTTTTATGTTTGCATGTTTGTGTGTGTATTAATGAATATTAACGTATACAAACACAGTAGGGCCAATGTTTAACACTATACAACCTATTAAGTTGACCACGGTTCTTGTAGGTAGGGACTGTCCCGGTCGCTTGAGCTAAACATATTTTATTATAAAGTGAAATATTGCATATCGGTAGAAAGGACCACTCATGCTTTGTGTTTATGAGTAAGTGTGCCTTTAAAGTGTGTATTGTTTATCTTTATCTACAGCAATGTGATTCTCGATGACTACCTTATAATAATCGAAGGCTATGTTTGTAGGTTAACGTTAGATGACTGACGACTGATCGTTCTTTATTTACAAGTAAGCAAACATGCATTGTATGGTACAGCGATACAATTATTATATAAAATATACTCGGCTTATTCTCGTATACTGTAAATGGATTGTATGATCACTGATCAATGTGTTTTGTATGCATCGATCTCAGTGAAGCGTGTGCGCTGATAATATTTTATTTTATTATACCTCACGTTTACACTCCTGTATAAATTGCCCATACCCTTAGCGTGAAGCAATTTTTACTGTTCACCGGTCAACAATTTTTACTGTTACACGATTGTGACATCACGGGAAGTATAAAAATAGGTTTTGGGTTTTTTCAATAACGACACGCTTTGGCAATTGGAAATCGGTGAACGCTTATTAAAATACAGTGGAAGTTATGTCAATCGTAAGACGCTTGGTTTACCAAACGACAATAAAAAAATGTGACGAGCAGATTTTTTACTTTAAATCAAGACTGGTATACAAATATAAATAAAAAAAAATAAAAAAATATTGGGATTTCTTTCCCCTCATATATTTAAATTGTAATCAAAACATTTGTTCGGTATAATAAAATAAATATTGCATCCCAGTGAGGGTGACAGTGGATATTGTCAACCTTCGGAAAAATTATGTCAACCTCGTCTTCGCCTCGGTTGACATTATTTTCCTCAGGTTGACAATATCCACTGTCACCCTCACTGGGATGCAATATTTGTATAATACCTCACTCAAAATTCTCTATGTAATTTCCCCATTCCCGATCAGTCAACAATTGGTAATGTTTCATGGTAATGTTTCATGGCATGAAACATTATCTCGTGCTTCTAAAAAAAGAACGGTGGTTTCCTCAAGTGCTAAAAATAGAACGGTGGTTTCCCAGTTCAAGGGAGGTAACTATGGTATAAAATCTAGTATATGTCAGTGAGCGCTTATTAAAAAGCGTGAATGACGTCATTAAGCGCTTGCAATTATTTACCAAACGACATTTTGCTGTCAGATTTATCAAAACAACAACATTGAACAAGAAATGTCGCGATTTGCAACAATTTCAGAAGAGGATCTTTCTCGGCTGGATTGTTCTAAGGACTCATTAAGCACCAAACGTACAATAGATCGCAGTGTGCGGATTTTCCGTGATTTTTTAGGTGCAGAGAATGCGCAGTTTGAACAGTTACCAAAATACATCCTGGACAATAAACTTCGGCTGTTTTTTGCCTCTATGAGAACTGTTAAGGGAGAGGAGATGAAAAAGTCGACTCTTCACAACATGAAATATGGATTAAGCAGATATTTAAAGGAGAACTGTAACGTGGACATATCTACAGATATTGCATTTGAGTCCTCTAGGAAGACTTTCAAGGCCAAGTTGACTGATCTACAGAAGAAAGGAAAAGGGTCGGTTGAACACAAAAAGGAGATATCGCCAGAAGACTTGAAACGTCTTATGCAGCCCGACAACCTTGCGTTCAATTGTGCCACCCCAGTAGGCCTACAGAACAAGGTAAGTTTTACTGTGAAAAATTCATTTGCGTATTTAGATCTACTTATTTAAATATTTAGTGACTTTAGGCACATATCAAATGTCCAGAATCCTAGAGGCCAGACATGTTAGTTTCCCTATTGTGGCTAGGATTTTACAAATATATAATTTATAAACAACAGTCGGAGTTTTGATGCGCAGTAATTTGGCCACAAGGGCGTTAGCCCGATTGGTCAGAATTACACACATCTAAACGATGATAGTTGTTAATTCTACAGAAAGCTATACTAAAAAAAATTATATTTTATTCTAACATTACAATTATGTGTATTTTGTAGCAAAAATGTAAGAAAAACAACGTCATGTTAGAATATAGAAATCCCAGTTGAGTCATTCACACTAAATTTCAGTATTTACATTCCTTTCTGTAACATATTCTTAGCATATTTTCTGATATTTATATTTAAGGTATGGTTTGACATCATGTTTCATCTGTGTCGGAGGGGACGGGAGAACTTGAGGCAAATGAGAAAGTCTACCTTTGCTGTACAGACAGATTCATCCGGACGGGAATATGTCAGACAAGTTATTGATGAGGCCGACAAAAACCATGGGTATGTTTAATTGTTATTTAAATAAAAAACTAAGCATAATCACATCTCACAATAAAATGTTGGCAATTTCAAATTAGATTTACTATATGCTTTAAGAAATACTTTTAATAATGCAACATTAAGAGAGTTGTGTAGATATACCTTATAATTGTACAAAACATGTATGAATGTTGTCATTTTAATACAAAAGTTTAGCTAATTTTAAGAGTCATAATAAATTCACTGTCATTTATATATTTTATTGTTTTCATCCGTATACATTGCAGTTATGGTGCTACCCCAGACGACACCATAGGTGAAGCAAGGATGTACGCTCAGCCTGGATCAGAGATGTGTCCTGTAAAATGTTTCAAGGACTATATACATAGGCTTCACCCTGACTGTGATGATTTGTGGCAAAGATCACATGACAGCTTCAATTCAACTGACGACATCTGGTATTGCAACTGTCCCCTTGGTAAAAACACTCTAGGTAAAATGATGGCTACAATATCATCTGTGGCAGGCATATCAGACCGGTATACAAACCACTGTATTAGAGCCACCTCCATATCGGCTCTAGACAGGGCAGGGTTTGAAGCTAGACATATTATTAGAGCATCTGGGCACAAGTCCGAACAGTCGGTGAAGAGCTATGCTTGCAGACTCACAGAGTCTACCCAGAGACAGATGTCTGATGCCTTAAATAACACATTGGTATGCCAGACAGAGACTGCTAGTGCAGCTACTGCAGCTAGAAGTACAACCCAATACCCCGAGTTGTCAGTGGAAGATCTCGATCGCATCTTCTCGGCAGACACTCAGTTTATGGATATTAATGTTGGAACTCTCAATCCACCAGCTCTTGAACCTAGCAACAGTGGACCTTTTTTGACAACACCTAACACAGTGCCTACCTTATCAAACAACAATGAGCTCACAGATATTAATGTTGGAGCTCTCAATCCACCAGCTCTCCAATCTAGCAACAGTGGACCTGTTTTGACAGCATCCAACACAGTCTCACAAGTGAACAATTTGTCGCCACAGATAATTAACTTTCCTAACCAAGGTGCAAGTCATGGTTATTATAATGTAACCCCGCATATGCAAAACTGTACAGTGCATTTCCATTTCAATGGGAAGTAGACATTAATGGCTGCTGATATAGCTTGACTTACATTTATAAGGTTCACACATAACAATTAGAAATTTTTAAAAAATCTAAAATTGTTGTCAGAAAGTTGTTTCAAGTTCTTTATTGTTGTTATTTTTTTTTTTGAGCTGATTAAATGAATTTTGATGTTTGGTATATGAATGGAAAATATACATTTATGGCTGATCTAGCTGGACTTACATTTTATAAGGTTCACATGTAACAATAAGAAATTAAAAAATATATAAAGCCTCGGTGGACATTACCAATCAAGGGTTGACAATATGTTCTATCACCCTCCATGGGATGTGATATTTATATAATGTATTGCTATTATTTAAAGTTATCACTCATACCTTTTGTGTGTGCGTGATGTTTTTGTTTTACATGGTCTCGTTTTATTTTATGATATGATTTAACCAGTGATCTAATAATCTTTTATTAATTCACGGATTGAACACTGACTCCTTCGGGGACTCCATGATTTGGGTTGAAAAAGCTTGTATGTTGTTCAAACTGAACAATGGAGCCCGTTGTCAGTCTTGTACTCGTATACTATATTAAATTAGTTTACATTATTAGTTCCCAGTACACACCGGTAATTACGATATAAACTATTGTTTTACTACTATTTCTCATCAAATGTATAAGTGTAAATTGAATAATTATTTACTTGCTTATCATTACTTTGCAGGAATGATATGTCCTATATACTTATGTGCGCTTGATTGTTTGTTGTGCGAGTCGACATAAGTTGGCTTGAAAAATCGTGTAAGTTGTTCAAATTGAGCCACAGAGCCCGTTGTCAGTCTTCTGCAATACTTTAAATTAATGTGCATAATTAATTCGATATAGTAATTAAGTATGTTGTGCGAGTTGACAGTGTGTGTGCGTGATGTTTTTGTATTATGTTTTCTCGTTTTATTTTATGATATGATTTAACACAGACTCCTGCGGGGACCCGTGGTTTGTGCTGAAAAAGCTTGGGTTGTTCGAACTGAGACACGGGGCCCGTTGTCAGTCTTGTGTAATATATTAAATTAATATGCATTATTGTCTCAAGATAATAATTACGTTTTCTCATTTTATTTTATGATATGATTTAACACAGACTCCTGCGGGGACCATTGGTTTGGATTGAAAAAGGTTGTACGTTGTTCAAAATGAGCCATGGGGCCCGGTGTCAGTCTTGTGTAATATATTAAATAGGACACATGACGCTGGAAAAATGAAGAATCGAAAAAAAAAAAACGCCTCGGTAGTTTCCGTTGTAATAAATATAACTAACGGGATTAACGCATTGATCCCGATTTAATTAGTAGCCTTACTGTAAATTCTATTTGACTTCGTATCTTACGATTATGGTGCTATTATTTTTTATCAAGTCAGCTCTGAACTAATTCTGAAAGTATTTTCTCCTGATTGTTGACTGTTTATGCATCATTTAAATATGTAATATTCGTTTTATGTCGTTATTAATATGTTGTATTTACATCCTAATAACTTATATTTTGCAGTATAGTATAAATGTCTAAGGACGCTTCACTTTCTAGTGACAGGACCAATCCATGAGTGTCACCAGTTTTTGTTTACTCATGTGGAAATGATACAAATATCTAAGGTTGACTAACGTAATATGCATCCTACGTATTTTGTTATGACTATGTATTTTCTTCTTCATATTCCTATTCCATATAAACTCTTAGTCAAGCTGACTGCTTCTTATGTTCTATATTTCCTTTCATTAGTACTGTTCTACGTTCCAACGTGTGCTTCCCAGCAGCATCTCACCCTATACTCTTCATGACAGTACATGTATATTGAAATTGACCTATATAGGGTGAGAAACGGTTTATTTATCCCCCCAAAATCAAGAGTTAAGGGTTCCAAATGCCTAAACATTTTCGAATTGGTTACTTGGATGGCGTTTATACTATTCAAATCTGGCGATATTAATTCAGGACCCGATATACATTCCCGATACTGTTAAATTCAGACACTATAATGTTCAAAGTTTTCTGCATAAAAGAGATATTCTGTATGCTGAGTTGAGTCATTTTGATATACTTGCATTTACCGAAACATGGTTAAGTGCTACTACATCAACCGATGATATTTTATTTACGAATGTTAGTACCCCATTTCGGAGAGATAGACCATCCGACAATCATGGTGGAATTATTGTTTACGTAAATAATAATTTAAATTCCACTAGACGTAATTATCTTGAACTACCCAATAGTGAGTGCATGTAGTTGGAAATACGTTCACATAATAAGAAAATACTATTTGGAACATTCTATAGACCTCCAAATTCAAATGCTCAAATACTTTCAAGGATTGAACAATCTATAGGATTAGCCATCGAAACAAATATATCTGACATAATCAAAGCAGGTGATTTTAATCTTGATATGAATAAACCGCAATCCGCAAATAAAATAACAGACATATCAAAATATAACCTTACTCAACCTATAAGAGAACCAACATATTTTACTGAACATTCCAACTCAATAATCGACTTACTGCTACTCTCAAAGCCAGGAAATGTTACTTTATGTGGCGTTGGAGAACCTTTTTTAAATCAAAACATAAGAAATCGTTGCCCTATTTTCTGTTGTTATAAATACTCTAAACCGAAATATGATGCATACAAACGTAAAATATGGCAATATGACAGAGGCGACTACGAATCTCTTAGACGAAATGCAGCAGAGGGACTTGTGTTTTCATACCGACATTGACATATACGCAGACAATGTATCTAATAAAATACTTAATCTAGCTGATGAAACGATTCCGAAAGAAAATATCACTGTTAGACCTTCAGATCCACACAGTGGTTACATAATGATGTTCGAAAAGCAATGAGAAAACGGGCGAAACTATATGACGAAGCCAAACGAACGAATAACGAGGGACACCACTGGGAAGAATACAGACGAATTAGAAACGAAGTTACAACTATGATACAAAATGCAAGAGAAAATCACTTTGCAAAACTAGCTGACAAATTACATTCAAACATACTTTCTCCTTCTGATTGGTGGAAAACATTGAAATATTGTATAAGTTTAAACAATCGTTCATCATCTATTCCTCCGTTAAATCATAATGGAAATACATACACAGACAACAAAGACAAGGCGAATTTATTAAATATTTTTTTCAAAACGCAGTCTAATTTAAATGACATTAACAAGCCACTTCCAGTTTTTGATTTTGATCCTAGAAGGCTAAAGCTAAGCAGGATTAACATAACACCGATTGAAGTCAAATATGTTTTGGAAACCTTAAAGCTAGGCAAGACAGTAGGGCCAGATAATATTAACAACAGAGTACTTAAAGAACTAGCTTCCGAATTAGCTTCACCATTATCAACTCTCTTTAATAGGTCTCTGGCTATTAGCAAACTTCCTTCCCAGTGGAAGTTAGCCTATGTATGTGCGGTTCTTAAGAAAAATTACCCCTCAGAATTAGCCAACTATCGACCCATTTCACTCCTCAGTACACTAGACAAAGTTATGGAAAAATCTATCCACAAACATGTTTTTAATTTGTTTCTCTCAAATCATGTCGTAACTGCTCTCCAATCGGGTTTCGTTCCTAAAGACTCCACGGTTAATCGATTAGTTGATATATATAATAAGTTCTGCAAAGCTCTTGATGATGGCAAAGAAATTCCAGCAGTCTTTTGTGATATTTTCAAAGCTTTTGATAGAGTTTGGCATAAAGGATTGATTTTTAAATTACAGACAGTTGGTATAACGGTTGGTATATATTCTATTGTGGTTTTTGGACTACCTTCAAAATCGCAAACAAAGCGTTATACTACCTGGTGAAATCTCCGATAGTGTAAAAATAAATGCTGGAGTGCCTCAGGGATCTATACTGGGAACACTGTTATTTCTTGTTAACATTATTGACATTGTTGAAAATATTAACTCAACTATTAAATTATTTGCCGATGATACAAGTCTTACGTTATAGTTGACTCTCCAAATATCGCTGCAAACATAGTAAATAGTGATCTGCTAACAATACATGACTAGGCGGACAAATGGTTGGTAGATTTAAATTCCAACAAGACAGAAACACTCCTAATCTCCAGGAAAATAAACAAACCATTGCATCCTCCTCTAATGATAAACGCTGTTATTATTGCAGAAGTCGAACTACATAAACATTTAGGTCTCACACTTTCAAGTAATGGTACATGGAATCACCACATAGATGCTATTAAAAAAAAGGCATGACAACGCGTAAATGTAATGAGAACATTAAAATTTAAGATAGACAGAAAATATAATTTACATTTATTCGTCCGACTCTTGAATATGCCGACGTCGTATGGGACAACTGTACTTAAGCGCAAGAGCTTGAATTAGAAAAAAATAAATATGAGGCTGCCAGAATTGTGACAGGAACAACCAAACTTGTATCCCTAGTAGCCCTTAACCGCGAAACGGGATGGGAATCTTTGAAAGTAGAAGACGAAAGCATAGGCTTATATTATATTATAAAATGAACGCAAACTTAACTCCTGCCTTTTTGTCATCCCTTTTCCCAGATAACGTTGGAAACCTCGTTAACTACAATTTAAGAAACGCTGGAAACGCAAGAATAGTCCACTGTAATTCACAGCTTTACGCCAATTCTTTTCTCCCATCTACAATCCGTGAATGGAACGAACTTCCTCAATCGGCGAGAAATTCCGAGTCTATTAGTGTTTTCAAATCAAGATTGGATAGTAATAGGACTACTGTTCCACAATACTACTTTACTGGTAATCGGAAGGCCCACATTTTCCACACACGCCTTTGCACTCACTGCAGCAGCTTAATTCAGCATTTACTTTCAATAAAACATTGTAGAAAGTCCAATATGTGTTGTAGATCCTTAGAAGACACGAATCATTTCCTATTGCACTGTCCACTATATACTCCATAAACATATTTAGAATTTATGTTTAACAATTTAGTTAATATTGTGTTGATTATGTTGCGTCTCATGTACGACATAAAGTATAACTCTGGCAGGACGTGAATTGTAGAGGGAATATATTTATTAACCCTGTCCCGTTTTGTTGGGATGGCAATATGGTAAGAGTGAGGTATTTTTGCACCCTGAAAACTGAATGTTTATATACCATGTGATCGTAATATGCAGTTGGTCCAAATAGCAAATACATACAGAAGGGGCTTTAAAGAGGCTCTACCTATATATTTTTGTCCACCAATTGATATAAACTTTACTTAATTATAAAGAGGACTATGAAAAAGGTAAATTGCAATAATTTCACCCCATGTAATATGCGTTTTGCTGGGGAAAAACAGGATTGAAAAGATCGGACTTTTGAAATTGTATTCGTAATTGTTTTAGACAAGCCGATTGCGGAGATTTTCCGATCTTATTCGTTTACAATCGGAACTAACTCGTCTAATTAGCGAAGAGTTCTGATCGATTCGTTTGCTATCGGAACTGCGCCGAATAGTTTGTAATCGCATTGCGCATGTCCGAGAAAATCGTAAAAACTCGTAGTTCTCCGGCAGGAATAAACGGCTGGGCAGCATTTTATTCCAGATATTGTTTTGATCATAATTAATAATTTACAGAACTGGAATACGAACCATGTTTCTTCTTAGAATACTCATAAAATAGCTTTGTATACATATAAATGCGTATTGAGTATTTAATATTTTACATTAAAAATCGCGTAGATATAGGTAGTGCCTCTTTAAAGATTCTGAGTATTGTTATACCACTTTTAGGATATGTTGTCTGCTTTTTAATTTCGAAGAATTTAAACAATATGTACGGAAACAAAAGCAATCATGGGTATCTGGATCCGACACGGACATTCCAAACATCGGTATAACTGTTTAAATCGGAAACGTGGCACAGCCTCTTTCCGATAAAGCCTATTATATCTCGTGTTTATAGCACAGTGGCGTTGCTTGTGCTGTGTGGCGGCAGTAAAACGACTCCCCGTGCTTGCAATCAGTACTGTTATTCATTCGATCCTTTGAGATCGCTGAGCCCGATACTTATATTGAATTACCGGTGGTACTTTTTCATTTTTGTTTGTTTTTTTACTTAATGTTCGATTCAGTGGTTCCACTACTCCAGCCGATTTAAGGCTCTGGGTATTGTTTAACCACTTATAGGATATGTTGTCTGCTTTTTAATTTAGTATTTTGACTGTTACTTGTGATATGCAGGCTTCATAACCGCTGCTCCCAACTAAATTCCATTTAGTTGTGTTTATTTCGCTCTTCGGGGCATTTAATTTTAATAGATACTGGGACCATACGCCGTACGACATGGAGATGCGTTACACTCCATGTCCACCGCCATATGCATGCCTTAAATGTTTGTACTATTGATTTTATGAATATTGAGTTCTGCTCAACCCGGGGCTAGAGGGCGTGAGCGGTAGCTAGCATATTTCACTACCGCCCATGAACAATCAAACCGAGACTGCAATATTTCTTATGTTTCGTTTTCGGCCATTTCCAAAGGTCATTATCATACTCTTGTAATTCTCAATCTTCAACGGTTACCAACGAGAGATTCCTATAGTTATACTCACGTCTATAGTAAGAATACTTTGTGCTTATCAGTAAAAGCTACGTCGGTGACTAGTGTTTATGTATTATTACTGACGGCGTTACAATTATAATCTGAAGGAGACTACATTGACTAGTAGGCATTTATATGCTCTAGATCGAACTACGCTTAATGTTGACATGTTCGTGATAATAAAGTTATAACGATGTTGTATGTTTAAGAACGTACTTAAGTACAGAACATCGTCGATGGGGACGACACATGTCGTCGGTGGACGATCCTTCACGTGTCTCCTGTGGGCAAAAGACGTCATGAAGACAAATGGACGCGCAGGGTTTAGACGGAAACGGTGATATCCTGAGAGATTGTAAGCGGTTATCGGTGATGGAGTGGGTGTAGAAACGGTTAATAGTGCCCAGTAAGAGTGAACGAGAGTCAATAGAGAACGTTTTCATGAACACTATTTACATTCAACAGTGTGTATTTTAGTGTACAAATATCTAATCGTTATAGGGACCATTCTAGTGAAACCTGTTTATCAATTATAACTCTAAATTTAATGGTTTTAAAGATTCACCAGCATATTAATTCCTTGACTATTTTACATTAATATAATACATTGTATTTTTTATATTTAACATCATTCCATGTTTGAATTGTTCTAATTACTTCCTAGAAAGTCAGCCACTCTGCGTCTATTCTGCGACATATTGTGGATACGACAATGTTGTGTATTTCAAATCAAAACATACATGGCATGAGATGTACGTAACCATCTTCATAAGGTGTAACTAAATATCTAATATACATAACCTTTATCGTATAAAACATTTACCTGAGTATGTATTGAGGCATATAATGCACACGTCTTGTATACACCATATCTAAACGTATATGTATGGACATTTAATACATTAACGTCATCGATATTCATAACATCGACATTTTGAATCGTCGTCACTGTGCTGTAAAAATAAGATATAGGGTCCTATAGAAACCACAGCGTCCGAACGCAATGGCATCGTAGGTCCGCACTGTACTGAAAACAAGGACTTGAAAATACAATGAAGGAGACAAAAAACAACAGAAAGGGTGGTGAAGACAGGTTTACCGACTTGGAACGGTCAGTAGGCAATAAGGCCTACTGGTTAGCTTGAATCGATTTTATATGCGCACAATCCTCGCTATTATCCTGTCGTCAGAGCCCAAATAGACAAGACAATGTAAACAAAACAAAACAAGTTTGAGTACTTACACATTTGTAAAAACAAAACAACAGAAAGGGTGGTGAAGGTATGAATCGAATCAATGCCACAAATAATAGATGGAGGCCAGACAATAACTACACATAGCATTTGCTGCACGAACATTGCTTTTCAGTGCGGATGTTTTGTTGTTGGTCATACGGCTAAGGTCTTTAACATTAACATACAAGTTGTCTTTATGCAGTTATGAAATTGACCCGCATTGCACTTCAGATCTACTGTTGTTTATTATTTACTAAAAAGGGAAAAAACTTCATCGTACAATAATCACTATCATCTTGAATACTACATCTGAAGAGTCCTCTGAATTTGTATTGTGGACAATGCACTATATTTTCATTCTGAAATTACATTATTTGCAGAGCCAGTAAATTTCTTATCGTCTTTCTCCATTTTGCTGATGAGCTGCATTAACTTTAAGAATAATATAATTTTGCAAAAATAATAGTTGTATAAATCATGAGAGATGTTGCGATTGTTAAACGCTGCATGAATAAACGCAAAAACATTTTCTCCGTTTGTGCATTTATACGCACGGATCCTGTTGATTTCAGGAAAGCAGTTCCCTTTCATTTTCATGCATTTAAGTTTCATTTATAAACGCTGAATGCATTCAGGAACGCAAATGAATGCATTTAAAAAAATGCATTGAAAATGCATTTTATAACAAATGCATTTATAAAAGTAAAATGCAAACATAATGCAAACAAACACGTCGCATCGAATCAATATGTACGCCATCAAATGACATCGTGTTGAATTAAATGGCCGGTCATTGAATAGTTTGTACATATCAACATTTTGACGGTTATGGATTCTCATATTCCTCCTAACAATCGAATACGTGCCAGTGACATTTCTTTACGAATATGGTGTTAGCATCTGCTGCCCGCGTTATATGACGTAACGCTTGGTTTCTCTTACATTGTCTTATGAACGTTTATCTGACACTCAGATTCACACAAAACTAACAGAATATTAATATCAGACCTAAATACCGTGTACTGAACGAAAAATGTAGTTTTTAGTTAAATGCACGTCACGATATTTGATGCACTACAAGATATTTGATTATTAATACAGAGTTGCGTTTCTAGTTTCTTTTAGTATACTTTGGAAACAGGTTTATTATTACAATCGCCATCAAATCTAGACCGCAATATTTTTTTGTACTGATCGTGTTCGATTTCCGAATGTTTATACTCTTTTTTGGTCATATCCAAGCAATCCACTTGTTTAACTGTTAAGTTACTGACACGTTAGTTTGATCCCATTATATTCCAGAGCTTATTACTGGTATGTGAAGAAAAATCCCTATCAAAATTACACTCTTTCAAAATAGCTTGTCGTTTTATTAGACTTGTGAAGAGGAAGACAATGACATTCTATCGTAATGATGCGACATGAGGTTGTTAAGGGTTTTTCGAAATGTAATTTGCCTAGAACAAAGTAGTTATTATCAAACAGCGCCATTGCTTTGGTTACCAAACGTCATTTCGTTGTAAGTCTTAAACACATTGGTTAATGTTTCTTTTAAATAGTTCCTCCTTCTATGTAACAGTAAAAAACAGCTGTTTAATATAACCTGTACTTTTTCATCTGATATAGATCTCACACAAATATAATTAATTACATCAACAATGTCAAAAATGCGTTTTTATGGTGTTTTTTTTTCAAAAACACATTCAGCATTCAATACTGACAGGTCAAGGACGGTTTAAAAATACCTTGTATGTCCATATGATGATGTCAGTTCAGTGGAACAGCCTAAATTTAATGTAAACATCGATACCTTTGACGCTGCTTATATATGATTGTCCTATTATGCATACGTTTGAGTAGAATTATTATATCCAATGTTTTTTCTTCTGCTTTTGAAGAGTCGGTTTCAAAATTAACAAAAAACGAAATAGATACATCTTTTTCTCGAAATAAAGTACCGGATATATTAAAGACAAGTGGGTAGAGTACCATAATAGAGTTACAACTTTAAAAGGTGAGAGACGCAAAACGCTGCTGGCGATTTAAAGCAGGTTAAAGTCTACACCAAATCTCACAATTGTGTCATTCCAATTAAACGAACAGTATCAATAAAACATTCCCCACCAGGCAATACCATTTAGAAAAAGCTCAAAGATACTCATGAATATATGTATATAAACAATACAGAGTTCACAGAGCACAAACAACCAAAAACACGCACACACAAAACAAACAAGAAGTGCGCATACGACATCACAAACATAAAATGGTTTACAATAGTGCTACCGCCTTACACCTGTCAGTGGAAAAAAGCAGATGTTAGGATGCACCAAACCTCACTCTTACCCTAATGTTATCCCAATACAACGGGACAGTGTAAATAAATAAATTTACACCACGCCATAATCTCTAACAAACTAGCCAGCAATATAAATATGGGAGTTTTTGTCACTGACCGTTGAAAGGTGATAAGCTTGTTGTCAACCCGTTTGTGTTTGTAGTCGCAGTTACTACAGGGCATTGAACACTATTTTGCAAGACATTTCGATTCATACTCTTTTTTAGATCAAGTTATTTACATATTTTAACAACTTGTTTCTTATGGAATATTTTCACACTGACAATAAAAGAAAACAATTGCATTACATTGCTTTACATTTATAATACGTTTTAAGATCTGGCTTAAAATAGTAGGTTAAATGAGTTCACTGACTTTCATTCGGATACAGCAGTGTTTACATAACATGTAGAGGACAATGAGCTAAATAATGTCTCAATCACATGCAAATTATATAAAATCGGATATAGTCTAATGTAATATTTTCTTCTGCGAAATTATTTAATCAGCTGTTTTATATTTGATTGGGGATTTGTTGTCTAAATTAAAACAATAAGTGCCTGGGGAAAAATTACAAAAAGACAATCTCTCTTGGAATTTTCGTTATTCTGATACTATCGTTTATATTTTAGTACCAGCATATCATTTGATGCATTAAACACAAATTAGAATATTTTAGTTAAGATTTGAAATGTATTATGCCAGATACGAAAATGGTGGGTCGAATATGGGGCACTTTGATATTAAATATGCAATCTCATCATCATCAAAATTCTGAACTCACATGCGGTATAACTTTCTTAAACAAAGAATGAACACGTTTTAACGAGTGTGTATGCGGTATTGACCGCAGATACTGTTGCCGAGTCGTTTCCCCGCCACTCACACACCCCTCCTGTGGGAAATTTGGAAACACAATTAGTGTGCGAATTTAACATTAGTGTTGTGCACATGATAACTGTGGTAAATACATTTAACTGAAATGTTTGTATCGATGGTAACATTATTTAAAACACAAATTTGTTACCCTTTTATGGTATTTTGCTGTACACGATGAAGACACAATATTCAAATTTCTCAATTATCATTTGTTAAATGTATATAAGAATACCGTCTTTCAAAATTAAATAAATGTGATTAAGCAGCATTCAAGGACGACAGTCAACCACAAACACACGGAGAAACAAAGAACAAATTTAAAGATGAATAAAAGGCCAAATAAGACATCAAAAACACAAAAGGGCTGACAATAGGGCTACCGCCTTGAAATGGTAAATGGCATAAAAAGCCGCTTGGTGTTTAAAACCATTGACAATCGTCATTTGTTTGGTTAATTGCTATGTTTAAGTCTTGAAGATGTATGCATATGCATGTTTGAAAATCTAAGAAAGAGTATTGGAATCACACCACCCAAAGGCAATGGTACCGTAGGTCCGCACTTCAACACAAACAAAGAATGCATGAAATATGCAATGAAAAGGACAATACAAACACAAATGGTGATGAAGACAGGGTTACCGGCTTGGAAAGGTCAGAAGGCAATATGGTCTACTACTTAGCTTAAATAGATGTTACACGTACACAACCTCACTATTGTCCTGTTTCAGTGTCCAAATTAGCAAGAAAGTGTAAATAACAAGTGCATCTCATCCAAAGGAAATATATATCGATAAAATCCGCATCTAGAGAAATAAGAAACGATAAACATACATATTGTAAACAAGTATAAAATGGCATTAACCGGCCTGTGTCAAAATTGGCAATTCTCATAAATAATTGAAAACAATTGTTTGATATCAACGGAATTTGAGATCCAGAAAATAAATAAGGGTGGAAGAGTGTTATTTTATCAACTACGTCATTGATCTGTAAAGATATGTGTCAAAATATTCAGAGTTCTTTTTCTTTTTCTTATCAATGTCATTGTGTATCTGTTTGAGTAACCACAACCTTGCCCTGTAACCGACATATGTCAAAATCAACAGTGTTGCTATTCTCAAAATTTGCATTATAATGTAGGTTTGAAAACGACCGATAGATGAACATAGGGCAATATTTTGCCAACTTATGAGCTAGGTTAGGATGCAGGTTAATTTGTTTTGAAAAGGGGCATAACTGTGCCAACATGAAATTCAGATATGCAATGACATTCCTTTGGTTAAGATGAAAGTGTGTGTCAAGTTTGATGTAAATAGGTCAAACACTTGTCAAGTTATAGTAAGTTATGAGCTTGGTTAGGTTGTATGTTAAACTATTATAAACATATTGTCATGGTCAAAATAGATATAAAAATCGAACAGGAAAAGCAGCATTCAAGGACGATAGTCAACCATAAACACAAACAGAAACAAAGAACAAATTTAAAGATGAATAAAGGGCCAAATAAGACAACACAAACACAAAAGTGTTGAAAATAGGGTTAGCGCCTTGGAACGGTCAGTGGCAAAAAAAGCCGCTTGGAGTTTAAACCAGGTTCTAGGGTGCACCAAACCTCACACTTATCCTACTGTCAACCCATTAAAACGGGACAGTGTAAATAAAGAAATCCCCGCCATGAACTATTTTCTAATCAAAACGGCAGCATTCATAGGCAATATAAGCAAAACACAAAGATGCTCGTGTATACACAAATATGAAAAAAATAGACCTGAAAGCCACAAAGAAGGTACTCAATGAATTGGCAGAAGCTAGAGCACCAAGAGAATATACCATTGAGGGCACGACAAGACAAGTCTGCAGACAAACATCCTTTTGGGCTTTAGATAGACGTTATCATAGGGCATTGTGGCAAACTGTAAATCGGTCCATCTCCAAGCATGCAATGCGTTGCGAAATGATAGGGTCATAACCTCTTTTGATAAACCGTTTAACACATTTAACAAAGGTAGTGATCATGACCAAGGATCTTACGAAGCTTGTAAATCACGTCACCACAGAAGTCAGGTTGTGATACTCCTTGTCGCATAAGAGTTCTTATATTACTTTTATATTTGGAAAGAAAATCAGGTGTACGATAATAAAGGTTTGCAAAGGTTTTACGAAGTTTGTGTTAACGGTAACGGAGTAGCCTTTTATTTATACAAAGATTATGAATATTAAATTCCTCAACTCGAGTAAAAGCTCTAGAAAAACGAATAAGTTGAGACACATAGACCCCATAAGAAGTTGCTCGGGGAACATCCCCATCTAAATGGGGATACTTAACAATATTAAAATTAAAATCATCTCTCTTGTCATACATTTTGCTAATTATTTCACCATTTTCAATGGAGAAATGTAAATCAAGAAAAGAAGCGTAAGTATCAGAAATATTAGCTTTGTTAAGTTGAAGTTATTTAGGGTATATATTATTAACCATAGTAGAAAAGAAAGGGTTGTCAATGTTTAATATGTCATCCAGATACCGAGAGGTGTCATTAAAGGTCTCGATGACATCTTCCTGTGTATCTGTTGAAAGACTCAACATGAAATATCTTTCATAGCAATATATAAACAAATCTGCGACAAACGGATATCAACAATTTGTCTATAAACGGTCGATCTATACCTGACGAAAACATTATCTAATAGGAAGATGAGTGCTTCACAAACTTCTTGGTAAGTCCACATAGAGTAATTGTCTAAACTGGCGTTAGTAAAAAACACTTTAATATTATTACAGGCCAAAAATGCAATATTTTCCCTAGCGAATGTTTTTTTGAATACGAGCAATAAGCTTGTCGTTGATAAGGCGATGTGTTAATGTTGTTTATAGGTGTAGAAGTCATAAGTGCTAATAGATGAAATCTGACGTTTATTACACATTTTATCAAGAATGTCTCCTGATTTTTTTATAAACCAAAACAAATTAATCCCAGTGTTTTAGCACAGTAGTGTGTAACGTGATCTTTAGCGGCAGTAAGACAAGAAGTTAAAAGTTTGGAGATGTTTGTGATGGTGGAGGCAATAAAACATTCCTTGTGGTAAGATGAATGTATATGTGAAATTTCATGAACATATGTCAACTATATTTTAAGTTACGGCACGTTATGTGCTTTGTTTCAAAACCTTCTAATGACAACTATGTGAAATAAAACATGTTTTACTTTTATGAAACAAAACCAATAACACCGCCGCTGTTGTTGTACTGTGTTCAATTTGCAAACAATTCCTAAATATATTCGCGGAAACTTCAGTTTCTTAGCTGTTATGATTTTAAACAAACACTAATGCAAATCAGTTTACAATGTACTGTTTGTTTTGTGGTTTAAAGTTGTCATACACGTTTTTGATTTTAAATAGCTGGCACAAACATTTATTGACACAGATAATAGATACTGAAAAGGTGATCCCTTGGATTTTTGGCATGTAATAATATTAAAGCGTATTTTACTAACGGAAGTTTAGACAATTATATTATATATATGTGGACTTGCTATGAAGTTTGTCAAGCACTCATCTTCCTATTAAATAATATTTTCGTCAGGTATGGAACCACCGTGTATAGACAAATTGCTGGTATCCCTATGGGTACGAACTGTGCACCACTTGTCGCAGATTTGTTTTTATTTTGCCATGAAAGAGATTTCATGTTGAGTCTTTCACCAGACACACAGGCAGATGCTATTGACACATTGAACATTGACAACCCTTTCTTTCCAACTATGGTTAATAATATGTATCCTAAAATCTTCAGCTTAACAAATCTAATATATCCGATAATAACGCTTCCTTTCTTGATTTAGATCTCTCGATTGAAAAAGGTGAAATATTTAGCAAAATCTATGACAAGAGAGATGATTTTAATTTTTACATTGTTAATTATCCCCACTTGTCGTGGCCTTAATGGTTTATTCTCTTGTTGCTCTGGCTTCTGCCAAGTCACTGAGTACCTTCATTGCGGCTTTCTAGTCCATTGTTTTTTTTTGTATTATATTTACACTAGCATATTTGTCTTTTACTTATATTGCCTATTGATGCTGCCTTGTTGGTTAGAGATTAGATCATGGCGGGGATTTCTTTATTTACACTGTCCTGTTTTAACGGGATGACAGTAGGGTAAGTGTGCGGTTTGGTGCACCCTAGAATCGATTTAAACCCCCAGTGGTTTCTGTGTTTTGTGGTTGACTGTTATTCTTTCAATGCTACTTTTATTAAGTGCCTTCATTGTGGCTTTCTAGGCTATATTTTTTTTATTTGTATTATATTTACACGAGCATATTTGTGCTTGATTTATATTGCCTATTGATGCCTATTGATGCTGCCTTGTTGGTTAGAGATTAGATCATGGCGGGGATTTCTTTATTTACACTGTCCTGTTTTAATGGGATGACAGTAGGGTAAGTGTGAGGTTTGGTGCACCCTAGAACCGGTTTAAACCCCCAGTGGCCTACTTTGCCACTGACCGTTCCAAGGCGGTAGCAATATTGTCAACCGTTTTGTGTTTGTGATGTCGTTTGCATTTATTATTACTTTTGCGTTCTTGTTTGTCTGTATGAGTGTTTTTTTCTGTGTTTTGTGGTTGACTGTCCTCCTTGAATGCTACTTTTCCTGTCCGATCTGTTTATATTCTTTATTGAGTCTGTTCATGAGAGGTAATTAAAAGATGCAACACCTATCAAGCCTCCTACATGTAGCACCGGCTTAAGCGATATTCTACTTTAAAACAACACAGAATGGGCTTGATAATCCAAAAGGAACAGTAAATATTAACACTACTGATTTGTAGTCGCGCGACGTTTTACGGCCGCCACACAGTACTAAACAAACGCTAGTGTGAATGTCAATAAATACTGAACAGGTGATCTCTTGGAAGCAACAAACACAAACAAGAGAGAAAAGTAGCAGACGGTTTTATTGAGTCTGTTCATGAGAGGTAATTATAAGATGCAACACCTCTCACGCCTCCTAGTACCGGCTTAAGCGATATTGTACTTTAAAGCAGCACAGAATAGGCTTGATGATCACAAAGGACCAGTAAATAATAACACTACTGATTTTTAGCCGTTGCGACGTTTTACGGCCGCCACACAGCACTAAACAAATGCTAGTGTTAATGTCAATAAATACTGAAAAGATGATCCCTTGGAACCAAAAAACACAAACAAGAGAAAAACGTAGCAGTATTTATTAATCGCAAGCAAAAATAGTATGACATATGAAATTTGGAAATCGCAAACACGATAAATACAAATAGTATTGCAGTCTCCGTTTAATTGATTGTTTATGAACGGTAGTTAAAGTTGTTTCTATTCCACCAGATACCCAGGCAGATGTTATTGAAGCCTTTATTGACACCTCTCTGTATATATATATCTGGATGTCATATTGAACATTGACAACCATACTTTTCTACTATGGTTAATATATATCCTAAAGAACTTCAACTTAACAAAGCTATTATTTCTAAAACTGACGCTTCTTTCTCGATTTACATCTCTCTATTGAAATTGGTGAAATCATTAGCAAAATCTATAACAAGAGAGATGATTCGCCCTGATACTATTGTTTCCTCGAGATGAGCATATCGATGGCTCTCCCGGGAGAGAAATAGCATTATTTTAAATAAAACGATATGCAAATTATATGTATTTCCTAAATTATACGATGTAGTTTTTTTAAAGTATACGGATATAGAAAAGGGGTTTCATAACTTGATTGAACCTCAATGCATATGGCAGTAGGTGTATGCTTTTCCGAAGAAACTCATATAAGATATTATTTTACATCTGTTTCAATGGTGAACTTTGTAATGGTCTGCGTATAACTCTTGTTTTATTTATTTGATTATATTCAATTTAGTGTTAAACTTGATGTATGCTTTTTATTATTCACAAATTACAGATGTACGTGAAATGCGTATAATCACATTTATAGAATTGACCAAGTATATGCTCCATAATACGGCCGTGGGCAAAGTACGTCATTGTGGAGACACTCTTGAATTGTATAGTAAACACGCACATTAAAGGATTCCCATTCTATACAAAAAAACAACTTTAGAATATCTTTAGCGCTTGCAAAGATTTGTATCAGAGTTTAAATACGTGCACAAGTAGACCCTTGTTATAAATAGATACGGTGCATGCATTATCCACTAACACAGTAACTGACATTATATCCATAACATAATAGTACTATTGTTTGCCTTAAATGGATTTATTAATTCGTATTATCATATGAGTTATTTTAACAGGGAAACTAAATATTAGGAAAATCAAGTAATTAGAAACTGTTCTGTCACATCATGGTCCAGTTTACTGGACAGTAGCAAGAAGTTAATCAACCTATACATTTCATTTAACTCGCTTCTGCTTTTGTTACCATACACTTTGTAAAACCTTTACAAAATGCTTTTATTGTAACCCTTATAAAGTCATGGTCATAATCTCTTCCACACATTCTTTATCCAAACATTTATCGAAAAAGGTCATGATCCTACCGTTATGAAAGTTTATTGGTTGCCCATTTACAGTTCGCTTTCCTCTTTAATTGTGCCATGACCCGACAGAGTACGGACCACATGAGGACCATATGATGACATCTTCTACTTAAAAGGCAGGTAACGTTTAATGTATCTCTAACATTTTGTCTTGTCGTGCCTTTAACGATTTATGATCTTGTGGCTGGGGTGTTAGCCAATACTTTGTTACTACTTATAATTAGCTAACTCTCTCAACTGTTAGCCCTATATCTTCGTTTCGAAGTTTGAAATCAGGAATCTAACAATATGCATAGCAAATTTGTTTTTGAATTCCTGCTGATAAAACATCTCCCCGCGCTTGCAATCAGGACGGTTATTCACTCGATCTTTGGAGATCGCTGAGCCCGATACATATATTTTGATATCGTCGGTACATTTTCACATGTATATGTTTTCTTACTTAAATTTCTATTCGGTGGTTCCACTACTCTGGCCGACAAAAGCTCTGGGAATTGTTTAACCACCCATAGTTGTTTGCTTTTAATTGAGCCTTTTGACTGTTACTTGTGATGCGCTGGCTTCATAACCGCTGCTCCCAACTAAATTGCATTTTGTTTATTTTGCTATTCGGTGCACAGAATTTTGTTAGATACTGGGACCATACGCTTCTGGACATGGAATAATGACAGTTAAATAGCTTGTCAACCGCCGTATGCATGCTGTCTTCGGGATTGTCAATATTCTGTACTACTGATTTTATGAATATTGAGTTCTGCTCAACCCGGGACTAGGGGGCGTAAACGGGAGCAAGCATATTTCACTACCGTCTCAATCAAACCGAGACTGTAATATTTCGTATCTATCGTGTTCGGCCGTTTCCAAAATTCCACTGTCATACTCTTTTATACTACAATTATTGTACCTTTTTCCTGGAACTCTCGATCACTAGATCGTATTCACCAGTTCCCCCAACTGAGCATGATGTTGTTTTAAAACCTATACATAATTATTAAGAATTCTCCACCAAAACAATCATCTCTAAAATGTTAAATGTTTGTTTTACTACCGTAAAATATCAAGTTAGACACTATTATGCTAATAGGCTGTGAGATAGTAGGAGAAACCCTCCCCCCACAGGGGGAATTTTGTAGGGTATGATTTTCTGAAAGAACATACAGTACGTTTCAAAATGAGACATGTGTGCCATCTGAGCGTTGGGGCTTTAGTGAGTTTTGGGGGAAAACACTTTGTTTTTAGACGAAAAACGCCGAAATCTGGAAATATTTTTTAGAAAATAAAAAGGAATATATATGAACCAATTTGAATTGATGGAATCTTTCTCGGAACGCACCTATACGTGTCCCACAATATAATTTATGGATCCGTTACTTAAATATTGAGATTTTGGTTTAAAATGTTAAAAATAGAATCGCTGATTTCTGTAATACATTGGGGGTATTTAACTAAAAATTAGAAATATATCTAATACAATAGAAAAAATAAATATTGTAACCTTTTTGGTCAGGGTAAGGTCCAGTGATTAAACAGAAAAAAGTTCCTAACCGCATGATGTTTGGAAATGCCTTAATTTTGGGGCGTAAAATGTGTATGTAAAAAATCGCCGGAATCTGCAATTATTTTTTAAAATTAGTTTGAACATAAACTTATCAAATTGAAGCAATATAATGTTGCACAGCGTACATATTTAGCGTACATATTCCTGGTATGATATATAACATATGTGCTCAAATATCGGCATTTTAGGGCAAAACGTTGGAAAAAATGACAAAAATTACTGATTTCTGTAATCCATTGTGGGTATTCGGTTTATTATAGAAACAAATTTAATACAATTGAATAAGGACACATTGTAATATTTTTGGATAGACAAAGGTCCAATGATTTAGTAAAAAAAGTCGCGAACCGTATGATGCTTGAAAATGCCTTAATTCTTAGGCGAAAAATGTGTATTTTTGTCAAAAATTGACGGAATCTGGAATTATTTTTGAAAATAGTTTTAACATAAACATATTCAAGTGTTGCCTTGCATCCTATAAAACAGATCTGCTGAAATATGTTGGAAAAAAGGGCTAAAATCACTTATTTCTGCCATCCATACGGGGTATTGGGTTACTTTATACAGTATAGTTATATATGTATAGAGGGTAATAGCGTTGAGCTACCCTCGGCCGATGGCCGCTGGACCGATCAACATATTTTGTGACACAACGGGACCAGTGGCCAGCCGTCGGCAAAGGTCCCCGCTATGCGTGGTTCTCGGTCTCTAGGCCTTATCAGGGTGAGGGCTACCCGAGTTCGAGGCTCGAACATGGCACAAAGAGCTATATACAGTTATATAGACGTAAACAGCGTTGAACGACGTTTGGCCGATAGCCGTTCAGCCGATAGCCGCTCGGCCGACCCGCTTATTTTGTGACATAATTGGACTGGTGGCCAGCCGTCGGCAACGGTCCTCGCTACGCGTGGCACTCGGTCCCTAGGTCGTATCAGGGGGAAGGCTACCTGAGTTCGTGTCTCGAACATGACACCTAGAGCTATATAGTAAATAGCTTTGAGCGACCTGCAGCCGATGTCCGCTGGGCCAACCCACATGTTTTGTGACACAACGGGAACGGTGGCCAGCCTCGGAAAAGGTCTCCTCTACGAGTGGTACGCGGTCGCTAGACCGTATTAGGGGGAGGGCTACCTTAGATCGGGCCTCGAACATGGCACCTAGAGCTATATCAGTATAGTTACAGAGAAATAGCGTAGAGCGACCCTGGGCCGACGGCTGCTGGGCCGACCTACAGATCTTGTGACACAACAGGACCATCTTGGACGCCATGTTAGATTTCTTTTTATCGTGTTACACCTAAATTTTGGCTAGTATACATATGCATACTATACACAGTCTACTTAATATTTTGATATATAGAAACCCTTACTTACAGACAAACACCAGTATTACAGCCATCTATTTGCACTAAAAATAAGTTTTTTTGTAATGAATGTGGTGTAACGTAAATAACAGAATAGTTTCATTCAGTTTGAAGCGCTATTAACTTATATTAATAAAAGTACATGTATTATGTTTTTTACATGGTTTTGATTTAATTTATATTCAACGTTTTTAAAGTACATTGAAATTTTAATTGTAATGTAAGGTAACATAGTTTACATGCTCGTTACTCACTAAAGCCCAACGCTCAGAATTGATGGCACACCTATCTTCCCCTGCGAAACGTGACCCTGGTCAACCATGGTCAACCGTGGTCAAGCTCTGCCAGCCATGGTTGAACCATGGTTGGCAAAGGTCGACCATGCTTTTGATAACATTGAAATGCTAAAAGACCATGGTCAACCATGGTTTAACGACATGACCATGGTCAAAGATTGTTGGACCTTGGTTGACCATGGTCACTCAACGGTTGACCATGGTCAACCATGGTCATTCAGCATGTACCCCAGTAAAAAAAGCAGTGAAATTTCACCTAAAACTCAGTGAAATTTGAAAATATTGACAAATCTCAGTAAAAACACCAAATTTCAGTGAAATGTTACAATTAAATTTCAGTGAAATTTTTACAGTCAAATTTCATTAGTGAAATTTCAGTAAAATTAATTGACTGAAATTTTAATGACATCTATCTCTCTCTCTCTCTCTCTCTCTCTCTCTCTACACATGTATTCATTTAGACAGACAGACAGACAGACAGACAGATATATGCTCACATAGTACATCATATAACTCACCCTACTGAAAATGCAGCTGGGATCCCGGGGGAAATGTTATATATAGATAATTAAAGCCAGGAAAAAAACTCAATTTTAAAGATTTTTCGATGTATAATTGGCAAATTGTGTTGTTTTATATCAAAATACACCACAGGACCGCTACCTTGATATGTGTAGCAAGTTTTATATGAAGATAAATTGATTGGTTTAGGAGTGTGATTGTGACAAAAGTGCAAATAAAATGCAAAGTGATTCTGACAAAAGTGCAAATAAAATGCGCACTCTTTTGAATTTTGACAGGAAATTGCAACAACTAGTATTTCCTTGCACCATTTAATAATTAAAAGTAAGTGTTTTGTGACTATACTTACATTACTTATTGTATCAAAGCATCTTATACATGTAATAGTTGTATTTGAAAGTGGAAATTTCTAAATGTAGACAGTGGAAACAGTATTTTAAAACCAAACCCCTACTGTCATATGTTTTCGCGGATTTGACCTTGTTTTTTTGTTGTTGATAAAAAAATGGTGTTTAGCACTGCAGATATTATTTGATTTTAGTATCATATGCATCATTTCACCAAGTATGATCAGGTCTTCTAAGAGATGTAGACTGAAGGTTATATATTTGTGAACTGTTCTTGAACTGTTATATTCTTGGTGAAAATTCACTGAGATTTCACTTATATTAAAATTGACCAATTCTGCTGTAATTTTAACAAGATTTCACTGAAACTCACTTTTATTTTGCCGAATTCTTTCAGTGAAATTTCACTACAATTTCAGTAAAATTCCAGTGACATTTCACCGAGATTTCACTGTAATTTTGCCAAATTCTTTCAGTAAATTTCACAGTTATTTCGCTGAAATTTCAGTGTACATTTTCACTGGGGCGTTCACTTAAAAAAACGGAATTGACCACTAAAATTGCTTCCGTGCAACAGTTACAACTGCAAGAAGGAGATGGTGCAATATTTGTCTAGTTATCGTGTTGTATTAGATGTGTTGTATTAGATCAGAAAACCTTGTTTTTTTGCTTAGTGATTATACCCTGGTCGAACATGATTTATAACCCTGGTCGACCATGGTTTATAAGCATGGTGACCTTTGTTAACCATGGTTTAACCTTGGTCAACCATGGTATGAGCGTGGTCGACCTTGGTTGACCATGGTTTGGCCCTAAAATATAAATACTTGAGCATATATGTTATAAATGACTTGGATATGTATAGTATGCAACATTTTATTGCTTCAAATTGATAAGTTTATGTTCAAACTATTTTCAAAGGATAATTCCATATTCCGTCGATTTTTGACGGAAATACACATTTTTCGCCTAAAAATTAAGGCAATATTTTAATCATCATATGGTTCAGGACTTTTTTCTACTTAATTATTGGACCTTTCTCTATCCAAAATGTTACAATATGTCTTTATTCTATTGTATTAAATATTTGTTTCTAAATGTTAACACAATACCCCAATGGATTACAGAAATCTGTGATTTTTGTAATTCTTTCCAACATTTTACCCTAAAATGCCAATATTTGAGCATATATGTTCTATATGGTGCCAGAAAAAATTGATTATGTATGCTGTACAACATTCTATTGTTTTAATTTGATAAGTTAATGTTCAAACTAATTTTAAAAAATAATTCCAAATTCCAGCGATTTCTGACAAAAATACATATTATCGCCCCAAAATTAAGGCATTTCACAACATCATGCGGTTTGGCACTTTTTTCTGTTTAATCGCTGGACCTTACCCTGCCAAAAAGAGTATTAGATATATTTCTTATTTTTAGTTAAATACCCCCAATTACAGAATCAGCGATTTTATTTAATTTTTTAATATTTTTACTCAAAATCTCAATATTTAAGTATCAGATCCATAAATTATATGGTGGGACACGTAGAGATGCGTTCCGAGAAAGATTCCATCAATTCAAATTGGTTCTAATGTATTCCATTCTTTTTCCAAAAAATAATTCCAGATTTCGGCGATTTTCGTCTAAAAACGCAGCGTTCCCCAAAAGCTCTATAAAGTCCG